>MU579904.1:5515184-5570733 GCA_024362625.1 Silurus asotus
CACACACACACACACACACACACACACACACACACACACACAGTATAAATATCTAATCTAATATAATCTAATCTACGTATAGGACAGAATTTCTTTAAAATCCCTGGAAGGCCTAAAGAAACATCTGTAGTATGACATAGAGCAGGACTATATGATCAGATGTGTCTATATCACAGGTAAGGGCAAAACCCCTTCGCTAGGTTGTTAAACTTTCATTCATTTGAATACATTTTTATTTGTAAAGCATTTGTATGACTGGATATTGTCTTTTAGCAGATTCATACAGATAAAGAGGTGATAAAGGTATATAAAAGAGTGTATATTAAAAAAAACGTCTATAAGTTTGTTCGTTAAAACTGTATGTTGATCCCTAACGAGCGAGCCAGGGCAGTTGTGGCAAGAAAAAACTCCCTGAGATGGCATAAGGACGAAACCTTGAGAGGAACCAGACTTAAAAGGGAACCTGGGTGGCACCGAATGTGCATTCATTTCAACTTCTGATATTGTTTGGTTTGATAATCAAAAATCTTTTTTTTCCAATCATTTCTTTTAATACATTCAAAATGTTGACTATATATATATATATATATATATATATATATACAGTCAGCTACAATGACTTAGGGCATGAATTGCAATACACTTGTAAGTTAACATGCCCATTTGTGAACAGCTGATAACCTCAGCAATGAAGACACCTAGATAAGGATGGGTTCCTCTCAAGGTTTTTCTTCATATCATCTTATGTACATTGTTAAAAATGCTATAAAAATATATAGACTTTAATTAAAGACGAGGGAATACACAAGGTATAAATACAGCATACATAATACTATTAATACCCTTTAATAGACACAAAGAATGAGTTATTTACACTAAATTGAATGAAACAATGCTAAATTATGCAATTTCTGCTGACCTCAGTATGACAGGCTACTGTAAACATTTAATAACTTTCTCATTTGTGGTGTAACATGTGAGCTGTGTGTACCTGGTCTGAATCGATCCGGTTGTTCCCAGTGTTTTGGGTCGTGGTGGATTGCCCAGATGTTCACCAAGACTCTTGTTCCTTTAGGAACATAATGACCTCCTAAACTGCAAAAGGCAATATTTTTTCAAGAGTCTGTTTCTGAGATTTGACAGTAAAGATTCTTGTACATAAAATTATTCACTAGCACTAGTGTTGCTTAGCATACAGCTCTGGACAATTTTTAAAAATCAATTCAATAAAATAATGCCTGGCTCTCATACGCTTTCAGGAAATGCCAGAATCTGGTCATTTCCAAGTTCATAAGTTTTAAATGTCTAACAAATTTGTAATTTTTGAGAACTGAAACTTTGCTGTATTCATGCAAGATTTTGTTTCTAATGTTAGCGATCAGATTTAGATTTGCATTCCAGTCTTATCTATAATCTTTGCATCACCATGGTAACCAGAAGTTGGTCCTCTTTGGTGGCACTAGTGGTCTCTGCAGCATTGCCATGGTTACCTTGTGTCCTGCATAGCAACATGAGGGATGAGGATAGGACTGGCAGGGCGAATTCTCATAACCTCGCACAACACACTCTCCAGGAATGGCAAACCCGTCCTGTCACTCAAAGAAGGGCGTCGCTCTCTGCCCACACACTCATCCAGCTCAGCGTGAAGACGTTCTTGCACCTTTAGCAGAGCGGTAAGAATGTAGTGTTTTTACAATACATGTTTCAACATTGCGTTTATGAGCTGTGTTCAAGTGCGTTTTTATACTTCTGGATAGTGCAGTAAGAAGGCTATAGTCCAGAGTAATGTAGTGGATGTTGTCTCCACACCAGCTCCAAATGCTTCAGCTGCTGTCATCAAAATGTGATCGTCTGTCACACCATCCTTACCACCTGACCCACTCAGGAGAGCATCTAGGAGGTCACGTGGTTCCCCGGGTGTGAGAGTCATCTGCCAGGATTGATGCAATTGAAGTTAAGACATATTATGATTTGATTGAATACCAAGAGAAGTCAATTTTCCCACAAAAACGTTAAACAAAATAAACACAAACAAGTACTGATCTGTGTGGTCCAAGCATCCTTTGCAAATGGTAGCCCTATTGGCCATTTTTTTCCAAAATACCTAGAAAACCAAGTTACTTAGAGACTGTAGTTGGACTTTATTTGTAAGATACTGTTCTTGTTTCCTGACATTTTCTTGCTAACCCAGTAAAATGTTTTCATGCTTCAAGAAGGTAAATATACACCAGTTATCACAGTTCCCTACATTATAGCGATTGAAAATAACATAATTCCAACTTTCCACTTGCCAGTTAAATCAAGCAATAATCATCAGAAATCCAATTACAGGGAATCCTATTACAAGGATGCAATCTACCAAATTTTAATTTGATTGGACTTGTACTGTAGTTTCAATGAAACCCCTGTTTAATGGCTAAACTTAAAAAATCCTTTCCAGGAAACACTTTTTAAGTTTTGTACAAATTTATGAGTTATATCAGTTGACTAAATTTGGATTGTAAAAGGAAAATGACAAACAGTTCTGGAAAAATATCTCTAATTGCCCAAATGTGTGGGTGACAGTTTATGTTTCACCTTGTGCTCCTCCAGTTTTGTGGTGAGTAATTTGTCTCTGATGAACACACACTGTCTCAGTTTGGCCAAGTCCTTATTGGGAAAAATCTGTGAAAATATGTACAAAAATGTCCATTTTGAAATCACTTCGAAAATTACACAATGATGGATTTAAAAAACAAAACAGCATAAAAACCCAATATATATAAAAGTGCTGACTTTTTTTTTAGAAGGTATCTGTTGAAAACAGCTCTACACAAGTTCCACACAAATCTCGATATTACAGTGAGTTAAAAGTACATGTAAATTAAGCTACAAACCTGTAACCAAGGAAATATATCCACCAGGTTTCCACGTGCAATGGTCTGCACAATACCATCATTATAATCTATGACCTGCTGGAGCTCAGGATCGTGAGGCTCATAGGTCGACCCAAAAACCAGCCTGCATACCACATTAGTTACGGCTCGCATAAGGATCGGACCCATATCCACAGCCTGACCCCTGCAGGCCTGCAGGTCCGAACACAGGTTATCTGCAGCGTCTAATACTGCAAACACAAAGAACATGATGTGGTTCAATATTTTTTTTTTTTTTACCTCTGGCAGGTTTAATCAAGTTTTTTTTTTATAATATAATCATATTACTAAATGTATTGAGGTAGCTAATTATATTTAACACTAACTTATATGTGGCCTGTTTTAGTATCTAGCTTATATGTTGGCTAACATAATAATACAATTTAAAAATAACTTCATATTTGCAGCTAGATACTAAGTTAGCTTGTTTGCTAGTTTTATTTTAACTCAATTCTGATTGGTCAGATGTTATTGATGATATACTGTAGCAGCAGCTCTGACAGAAGTTTGACTGCAAATCATAGGTTTATATTTACAGTGTATGGACAAAAGTTTATGGACACCAATTGATGTGTACTTTTGATATGTACTTCTTGAACATCCCATTTCACATAAAGTTCCTATTTGCTCTTATAAAAACCTCCAGATGTTCCACCAGATTTTGTAGTGTGCTTGTGGAGGTTTGTGCTCATTCAGATACAAAGGTTTTAATAAAGTCAGGTACTGATGGAGGTGGGGTGAAGAGGCCTGGGATGCAGTCAGCATTTCAATTCATCCCAAAGGTGTTTGATAGGTTTGAGTTTGAAAGCTCTATAGCAGGAGATCTTTCACTCCAATCCAGGTTTGGGTCTCATAGTTTGGGTGAGTGGAAAATTGGATATTATTGCATACAGTAGTTCTACACAATTTTCAGCGTAAGATCTTCCGGGAAGAATCACATTATGGCTGGAAAAGTCAGGTACTTGCAGTTATGTTATTAATCTGTGCCACAATACAGTATCTTCTCTTTATTATAGCGCAGAAATAGGGAGATCTTACGTTCAATACCATTTATCTACCCATGTTTTCTATTAGAAGGTTATTTAATGGGATTTTTTAGGACATTATATGTCACAATTTATGACCATTGGATAAATAATTAGACACATAATTGTTAACATGATTGTTCTAGAACTGCAAGTCTACCAGGTTTCATTCCTTTCACAATACTTTTAATGAATAATTGAGTATGTTATAAGAAATACATGATGTACAGTTAAATGTGTAGTAATTTTTCATCATTCTGTGTGTGTGTGTGTGTGTGTGTGTAACTTAAGTTAAAGTAAATAAGTTTTGGTCCTGACATGTACTTAAGTAAAAAGTAACCATTACTACTACCATTTTTAGGTAACGATGGTAACTGGACCTCACATCATATTAATATTAGGGCTGTCAATCGATAACAAATATTTTATTGTGATTAATTGCATGATTAATGTACCTGAAATTAATACCTTTCAGGTTTTTTATACTCTACTATACATGAGCAGTGATAAATATTGATACTTTATGCAAATGTGTGTTAATTATTAATGTATGAAATGTAAATATTTACATGTAATCATAGTGTTTTTAGTTAAGTTGATCATCAGGACACCAAACAGAACCTTTGCTATGTTTCCACAAGGTTAATGAGGTGCTTTTCAAGTTTTCTATTTATATATTTATTATGGCTGTGAGGCCAGTATTCACTGAGATTCAGGTTGTTTAATTTGTGTCTGTGAATTGAGATGACAGGGACACCAGTGGTAGATTGCTGCACAATGACAGGAAATAGGTGGTTAAGCTGAAAATTGTGCCCAGTGAGAAGAAAAAATTGATTAAAAATAAAGCATTGAGTCTGGTTTGAAAATGTAAGAAATAGAAAGTACAGATATTTGTGTACAAATGTAATTAATGAAAATAAAAAGTTCGAGATAAAAAAGTTAAATAGTGAAGTAAAGTACTGATACCAGTAACTGACACCAGTTAAGTAAAGAAACATAGTATTTGTACTTTGTTACTTCCCACCTCTGCTGTGTGTCTGTGTGTGTGTGTGTGTGTGTGTGTGTGTGTGTGTGTGTGTGTGTGTGTGTGTGTGTGTGTGTGTGTATGTTTATACCAATAGTCTGGAGTTTGCTGGAGCCCTCCCCAAACAGTGCGAAGGAGGACTGCACTAGTCTGCGATGAGTCCTCCACAGTGTGTTGTAGTCTGCAAACGCAATATCCTTCCCTCCACGAGTCAGCACATCTGTGGTAACCTTGACAAATGACAGAGGACAAGGTTTCACGGGATGATGATTTGTGTGTGTTTTGGTGATGTTATGTTTGTGTAGACAGGAGGGCAGTGTTTACTTGGTGGTAAAAAAAAATGTAGAACTAAGGTCATTGTTGTATATTTCCTCTTTTGTGCACTTTTTTTTTGTGCTCTTTTGTGCACAACAAAGGTTCAATTAGGTCCCATAAACCACTCAACTGCTCAGTTTGTATGCCATTAAAAACCAGACATGGTTCTGTTGTTATCTTAGATGTAAAATCTACTGCTGTACTGAAGTGAATTTGAAAATGTAGTTTTATTATTCATTCCGCAATATGATGAATATATGATTATGAATATAAATACGAATGACTTCAGTAATACATACTTTATAACTTACAGTACATTTTCCTCTGCATTATAAAGATCCATGTACATCTTAAATGCTTACTTTTCTCAAGTTTGTATGTTTATGAACACCCTATTTATAATTTCTTTTTGAGATAGAAATAGAAATCTTAAGAACAAATGGTTATAAAATTTTATAAAATGTTTTTGAGCTCTGTAACTGGGGAGTGGTAGCTCAGTGGTTGAGATGCTGGGTTACTGATTGGAAGGTTAGGGGTTCAAGCCCCGGTATCGCCAAGCTGCTACTCTTGGGCCCTTGAGCAAGGCCCTTACCCCTCTGTGCTCCAGGGGTGCTGTATCATGGCCGACCCTGCGCTCTGACCCCAGCCTCTGAGCAAGCTGAGATATGTAAAGAACGAATTGCACTGTGCTGTAATGTATATGTGACAAATAAAGGCTATTCTCCTATAATAAGCAGAACTTACCAATATTCACACACAATTGATGCTGTGCTTCTCTAAGTCTTTCTTGTACAGACGAAGAGTATTATCTGTATAGTGCCTTTAAGTACAGACAAAGAAGCTTAACAATTATCATAAAGGAGATTTGGAGCCCTAATACACAAAGGTGGAGGTGAAGAGAAAAGGGAATCTGTCATCTTCTAGTGGGATTATAAATAATTGTATTATACAGGTGTTGAACAAAGACATTGAGCACTATGTGTTTTTTTCAGCACAAGCTAATTGTCCTGGGATAAGCACAAAAAAATGAGTATGATCCAGGGAGCAGAGTATTAATTTACACTCATTAATAATAATTACTCATAATATCCCAAAACTCACCACAAACAAAGCCATTCTGTGAACTTTAAAAAGCTCCAAGCAACAATACTTTGTGCTCACCATTTTGGGCCGTCCGGCGAAGTCTTTGCCCCTGTGCAGCAGCACATCTTTGGCCAACGTTACTTCGCTCACCACCAGCGTGTAATGCGGGCCCAGGTAGAGGCTGAAGAGCGACCCGTATCTGATGGCCAGCTTGGAAAAGAGCAGATGTGGAGGAAGAGGTGAGCGCAGTTGCAGCAGGCTGCCTAGGATGGGAACGCTTGGCAAACACGGCACCGCTGTGACACCTCCGGAAGTCTGGCGCCGTCCCAGAGTGCACTTCAACATAAAATAAAGCAATAAAACAGCAATGCAGAACAGTGCCAGAGTATCAGAAGTGCTGAGAATGATGTCCATGATGACTCTGTATATGTGGATCAAGTGTATAAATATCAATGTGTAGAGAGTCTGTGTGGAATGAGGAAATCAAGGCTCCAGCTCACAGCATTTATGATGCAGAAAGAGGTGGGATATTTGCACAGCCTTGGTCAGGGGTAAGAGTTCATGGAGACCATGAGGGCCACTGAACTGATAATAAATCTGCTAATGTGGTCTCAATACAAGAAGTTATATAAATACATGAACATATCAGTGTAAAAAAATACATACATACATACATACATACATACATACATACATACATACATACATACAAACATACATACATAAAAATGTATTGATACATAATATACTAGGATTTCTTTATTCGATTTCATGCATAATCCATAATAATATTCCTTAAATCTATTATTTAAAAAATCTTATATGTTCTTCAATAACTTTCAAACTACTTTTATAGGAAATACCTTTTTTCCAGATTTCTGTAGATTCAAAGTTATTCTGTAGAAAATGATTTGTGAATAATTGATTCACTTTTTAATTCACAATCATATACCCTTCATTCACAATTCATATATCTTTCAAAATTCTTTATCTGAATTTGATCCACATTAAAGCTAAAAAACGGTTGCACAGATTCTATACATATAAAAAATAGTATATATAAAGACTTATTAGATGCTACTGCATTACATAAAATAAACTACTTCTTTATTATTCTTTTATTCCACATCAGATTTACAAAATATTTTGGTTATATGCCTTTTCGCCAGGCACATGTGTCCAAATGGTTTTTCCTTTTCGTATAAAAATGTTCTCATATTTGAAAGTAATAGAGCGCTGTAAAATGTTCTATATTTAATCAGTGCTTGGAGGTTTCTGCTTAATGACTTTAAAAGCTCTCCTTTTCCTTTTCTCTTGTGCTTCATGAAAGAAGCTCTTCTGTGGCTAGTTTGTGAACCGTGTGGACTTTTGACGCAGGTTCTTATGACTGTTGATGCATTTGTGCCAGATTTGCTTTCTTAGTCAAGGGCATGTAATCTCATAGCCAAGGACTCACACACAAACACACACACACACACACACACACACACACACACACACACACCACACACACACACACACACACACACAGAGTTATACACATACAACATGGACAGAGAGAAAAACAGCTCTGTAAGATGAATGTTTCAGCTCTAAATATAACCCAGTGTGTCAGAGACACTCAGATGTCCACATGGAGGAGGACAGAAATACAGCATCTCTATGTGCGCTCACATTCTTCTAGCAGCATGAGATGGAGATATGATCGGCTTTTCTAGTTCTGAAATCTATTCCTGTCCAATAATGATTAATTACTAATAGAAAATCAAAGCGGGAACAGCGTTGAGCAATGCTTACAGGTTTGTCTGTCCAGAAGCAAACTTATTCAAACATGGCTGCCAGAGCAAGATTTTTATGGTACTTTTTTTATGGTACATAAATTAAAAGAAAATTAAATAGTTGCATGATTTCTGGCCCAGAACCCCATTTTAAATGCAGCTTCATGTACATGTGTGAGATTATTAAATAAAATAGAAATTAATAAAAAAAATATTTTTGGGGATTTTTCTTCTCTGCAACATGAGATTATGTTGCCTTTGAATTGAAAGTTAATTTACCATAAGTCGTCTCCAACGGCGTTTCAGAGAGTTTGGCAGTACATCCAACCGGCCTCACAACCGCAGACCATGTGTATTCACACCAGCCCAAGACCTTCACATCCAGCATCTTCACCAGCCAAGATTGTCTGAGACCATCCATCCAGACATCTGCTGCAACAATCGGTTTACATAATCAAAGAATCTTTACTCAAACTGTGAGAAAGCGTCTCAGGGAAGCTCATCTGCATGCTCCTCATCCTCATCGGGGTCTCGACCTGACTGCATTTGGTCGTCCTAACCGACTTGAGTGGGGAAATGAACACATTCATTGGCGTCTGGCACTTTGGAGACGTGTTCTCTTCACAGATGAATCCCGGTTTTCACTGTACAGGGCAAAATGCGTGAGGCAAATGGTGGTCACACCAGATACAGATACCCCACGGACCCCCAATTTAGTACAACTGCACATTTTACAGTGGCCTTTTATTGTGGCCAGCCTAAAGCACACTTGTGCAATAATCATGCTGTCTAATCAGCATCTTGATCTGCCACACCTGTGAGGTGGATGGATTACCTCAGCAAAGGAGAAGTGCTCACTAACACAGGTTTAGACAAATTTGTGAATAATATTTGAGAGAAATAAAGCTTTTGTGTACATAGAATAAGTCTTAGATCTTTGAGTTCAGCTCATGAAAAATGGGAGCAAAAACGAAAGTGTCGCATTTATAATTTTGTTCAGAGTTAAACTGGTGTAAAAATAGCCCACTGTATTTCAACTCTGAGGGCTGGCTGGTGGATGTGGGCCTGACATGGAGCAGACACATTTCTTTGCATTAGGACTTATTTTCTGGATTTTTCACAGCACCTGTCAAGCTGCAGAGAGGCAAGCAGAAAATAAGGAGAGAGAAGGAAATATGGCTGGAGGTAACCATGTAACATGGTCAGCAACTTTTTGTAAGTAAAAAGTAAATATAACATTTTGAATAAATATAATTACAGGTTAGGTTTGGTTACTTAATCATTAATCAAATAAATGGGAAAGGAAAATAACATGCCAGTTTAACATCTTAACCAAATCGTATTGGGTTAAACCAAGAATATAATGAATAATGGATACAGAGGTGCTTTTCTAAATTGAAAGTGGTGAAAAAAAATAATAACTATACACCTATTGCACATATTAATCCGACTCAAATACAACGAGTGTGTTATTGTGGTTTGTTCACATTGACATCCTTTAGAATGTCTGCACAAAATTTCTATTTTTGCAGTGTGAAAGACAAGACGCCTGCTGTCTTCTGAGAGTTCTCACTAAGCTGCATAAGGCAGAGTCGAGCTTACTTCAAATACTGCCATTTCCGTGTCTGGAGGAGAGAAGAATGGAAGGGAAAGAAAGGGAAAGGAGGAGAAGGCAGGCTCTGTGGGCGGAGCTATTTTGGGAAGGGAGGTGCGGAAAAAGCCGCCTCGTGCTGACAGCTCGCGTTGTGTGTGAACGAGAGCGGGTGGCCCCGGTGATCTCCCACGCACGGGGACTTACACGAGGGAACCATCCTCAACCAAAAAACAGCGTCTGAAAGCACTGTGAATCACGAACGTCTCTATTTATGAAGGGTGCAGTACCATTTATGGTCTACATAACACCGGAAACAGAAATATATTTTGAAATTCCAACGTACTGATACATTTGTTTTCATTATTATATTATATATTTGTCACAATTAACAAACTTAAAAACTTTAAATCCTAATTGATAATTTCAAGTTAAATTCAATTTTTTTCTAAATTTCTCAGTAGTTATTATCAGAATAATAAGATGGTCTAAACTCTTTCATTATGACTCTAATAATACATTAGTTAGATTCTAACCCATATGTCTTTTTACTTCAAAAGGCATGAAGTCCCTTAAATATTCACAGTCTTTCACGTGTCCTTCTGCGTCTTCATAGATTCCACTTGCGTTTTCTTCCAACTTCCCAAAGAAATTTTAATTGCTTGATTTGGAGAATGTAGGTGTGTGGATTGTGACCTGGTATACTGGCCCATCTTCCCATTTAGGGGATTCAGAAATTGGTCTTGATCCACAATCTCCCTGACCTTTTTATGTACAGCTTTAAAAAGTACACTATGTGCCATAACATGATTATCATCACTATCCATTTAGTCATTTTCTATACTTCTTACACAGGGTCATGGGGGAGCCATGGGGATTCCTAGAAACCTTGGACAGGATGGGGTACTAACATACTACAAACAGTTGGAAATCTGATTTAGTCTACTGCACATCTCATGTTATTGGACTTGGGTGGGAAACCAGAGAACATGCAAACTCTGAACATACAGGAGGGGGTGGGTTACAAACCTCAGGAGAACAAGGTAAATTATTATTATTATTATTATTATTATTATTGTTGTTGTTGTTGTTGTTGTTGTTGTTGTTGTTGCTGCTGCTGCCTGCACATGTTAAGCATCAGTATATCTTTTCAGAATAAATGCAGGGTGTTTCTTTATATCCTGCAGATATGGAAAAAAAAAGTTAATCAGAGTTACTAATGTGATGCATCATTTAAGGACAGTGTGTTTAAAGACCAGTTCTAAATATTTAAACATGCTTAAATAAATCTAATTTATATAAACTAATCGTTATGGACATGGCAATGTTAAAATTGCATGTAATTATACGGTTCACACGACTGTGACTACTGAGAAATATAATGTAAAGTAATCTGGGAAACAGCACAAAGCAGAAGAACTGTTAGACCAACCAGTGTTTTATTGATCACGGTGTAAAATCTCGCGTTACATAACACGGCGCCATGCTTCACTAATCTGATTCCATGCACACCCGTACTGTAAGCGTGGCTGCGGTACAGATTTCACCACTTGATAAAAACACAGGCTTTACATGCATCCCCCTGTTCAGTTTGGAAGTGGTCTAACAAATGGTTTAGCAATAAATTACAATAGATTTGATGTTAATCTGAAACGAGAGGCTGTGAGGATGAAAGATGAGAGCGCAAATGTCGGATGCTGCAGCCGCAGTGATGTGGTCGCTGTCCGCGGTGCTGAAAAGCTACACACAGCCCGAGGTTCTGCTGCAGACGAGTCGAGTGTAACTTGTGGATCTCAAAGCAGCCTTTTGCATGAAACATTTCGCAAGACAAAAATAATTCCTGGTATTATGTTCATAAGAAAAAGCAGTCACGCTATGTAACGCCAAAACACCTACAGGATTCAAGCATCATTCATCATCTTCGGTGGATAAATGACATTAAGCAGGACTTATCTGCATTCATCTGTATCAGATTGGGTTTATAAAATCACACACAATGAGGCTGATGAAGGCTCGGCTGTGATTATGAATAATTTTTTAAAAAACAAATAGTGAATTTTTTGCATTAGTGGTTAAATAGCAATCGATCTACAATCATCTCAGTCTCCTGTTCAGTCTGTTTTACCGCATCGGTCTTCAGGACAATCGACTCTGCGTCACATTCCCCCGTGCCCATTTTCGGAGGGGGAAACCCCGTCACATCCTCTGCCCATGTATGGGCAGCAGTAGACCGAAGTCGGTACACGGCGGGGAATCCTCTTGCCGACGTAGATGAGCGAGAGGCGGAGTCCCGGTGAAGCTGACCGGTATAAAAGAAGGACGAGGGATTCCGGTGAACGTAGCGACGGCGAAGAGCGACCAAAGACCCACCGAAAGACCCACTGTCTGACGGGCACGCAAAGGGAATCCCGACAGCCAAACGCAGAGATTGATTACATTTCTCAATTACGCACTGGCGAAATTGATCCTTGCTCGACACGAGACTTGTGGATTTGCATCGTGCTTTTGATTTATTTCTTCTCGTCCAAGGAAAACAGGATGATCAGTACAGTGGACTTCAGCGCACTCGACTTTCTATGCGCAGCAACCGAGAACGGCGCTCAAACCGAGCGTGATGCCGGTAAGTCCGTGGCATGCATTCAAACAATTTTTGCATAGATTAAAATAGAATAAAAAAATAAATAAAAAATAGTTTTTCTGAGCATTTTGACTTTTATAAATAATAAAATAAATCTCTGTAGTCTAATCTATTGATATAATCGATGCACTGATTTTATTAGACATAAAGCAGTGAGTCATATAGTCTATGCATCAGTAGGTGCAAGCTTATGTAATGACACCTCTCTTTCTCTCTCTCCCTCCCTTCCTTCCTCCGTCACTCCCACTCGTGCAGACTTTGAGGGGCTTCTAAAACCTAAAGTTGAGCAGCCGGATCCTTCTTTCCTCCCAGACCTGAGTGAAAGCTCGGGTGACGGTCTGCCTCCTTCCCCACTCACATACACCGGCACTTTCCATGCTGAGACAGCCGCGTGCAGCGCGGACGCTCTGCTGAACATGATCACTGAGATCGTGGGCATCTGCACAAATCCCATGTACGAGAGCCACCGCGATGACTTCTCGCAGTCGATAGCAACGAGCTCAAGCTCCCGCGGCGGTGTGCTCTACAGACAGGGCTCGGTGGGCTCCACGGGCAGCTCAACGCCCTCGCTGGGATCCCCCGAGCCGCTCTGCAACGACCCCTCCGACGATTTCATGGATGTGTCCAGCCAGCAGCAGCTGTTCCCGGTGACTGTTAAGAAGGAGCGTGAGGAGGACTGCCGCGGCTGCGACTTCTTTGATGTGTTGAGTGTGTCAGACACCCGACTCTCGGATCAGGACGCAGACCTGGATGACATCATCGACCTGCTTTCCCCACTCTGTCCTGAGACAGACTCGTTGGACACTCAAACTCTGGACACTTGGATTAAACAGGAAGCGGTCTGCGTGGAGCAGTGCTCACACAGTGCGACCACATCTAACCAAACTCCCACCTCCATCAACATCCCAGCTCCATCAACTCTAACCGGAAACGCGTTCTATAGAGCAGCCTTTCCAAACGGCCAGCTGTTTGATCTGAACTGTTCCTCGGTGCTGGACTCTCTGCTCTTCTCCAACACTTCAACCACCAGCAGAAGCCGAGGTCAATCGAGTAAAACGAGCACCAGGAAGGGCGCCCCGCGTGAAAAGCCCTTTTCCTGTCCAGTGGAGAACTGCGACCGGCGCTTCTCGCGCTCCGACGAGTTGAACCGCCACGTGCGCATTCACACGGGCCACAAGCCGTTCCAGTGCCGCGTGTGCATGCGGTGCTTCAGCCGCAGCGACCATCTGACCACGCACATGCGCACGCATACCGGTGAGAAGCCCTTTTCGTGCGACGTGTGCGGCCGCCGGTTCGCCCGGAGCGACGAGAGGAAGAGGCACTGGCGCGTGCACCTCAAGCAGAGGGAAAGGATGCAGCAGAAGGCTGAGCTCTTGGCAGCACGCGCTTTCGCCTTACCGGGTCTCGTGTGAGCGCGCGCTCTTGGGTAAAAAAAAACAAAACAAAAAAACGTGTGTGTTCACCTGCTACGAAGGGAAGCTTCTGGTTAAAGTAAAGCACAGTTTACCGGCGCGAGACGGTTCACCAGATGGAAGCGTGAAAAGCTCAAAGTTGCAGTCAGGCAAAAAAACATATATAATGGGGGAATGATCGAAGAGAGAAGTGGCCTGATTTTGGCACCACTTTCAATGGACTTCCGGTGCGCAGATGCCGTGGTGTCCCTTTGACGAGGTCATAACCAAGACTGCACATTACTTGGATATTGGACTCTTCGAGTCTCTCAAGTGTCGTATATTTTTGCTGTTGAAATTAAAAATGCATGTTTTCTTCCATGTGTTATTAAAACTGTTCGGCGCTGCTAGACCATGTCATGCATGCACATGATCCAACTTTTACTAAATGGTCATCGTGTTGTATTTTGATACTTCATTGTGTATAAATATAAGACTAAAGAAACCTATATTTGTATATTTTCGATGGGTATTTTTTTACTGAACAAAATGACAGAGGAATATAGAAAAAAAAATCTTCTTAGAGATTTTATCAGAATGTTGTATTCAACTTTTTACACATGGAGCGCTTGACTGGTTCCCTGGGAACCAAACGCAGATGAAGACATCAACATAGTAGTTGAGTTTCAGTAGCACACTTGGTTGTGCAGATATCTTATTTTGTCTATTTGCATTTTTTTTATGAAATCAAATGTTACTGTGCAATGCCACGCCGTTTAAAGCCTAATAGGTATTTCAGATCATTTATGAATGAAATAAAATGGACTGTTTATTGAGTGCATTTGTTACATTTGATTAATTATTTGCACACACACACACACACACACACACACACACACACACACACACACACACACACACACACACACACACACACACAACTTTTTATATGATAGATATTATGGCCTGTTATTGTTGCTTTCCTGCTTTTGTGACTTGTGGCTCAGGGACTGCAAGAAGGAAAAAAATGTCAGCACATTACAGCACAGTGAAATTCATTCATCGCATATGCAAGCTTGTTAGGAAGCTGGAGACGTGGTGCGCTAGGAGCAGAGATGGTTAGGGGCCTTACTAAAGGGCCAATAGTGCCTGCTTGGTGGTGCTGGTTCTTGAACTTTAGTTCAATTTTAAATTTAGTGCACAAATGGTGATAACTTTGTTGCCTCTGCCTGGAGACTATATTAATAGTAATAAATACTGAAATAATTATTAAACAATCTTTGCCTTTTTTTTCTGCATTTGCATTTGTTTATAAGTTTTCACATGTGCAAACATAAGAATAAATCAACATATAAAAAAGTTTTGCTTATAAGATTCTTTACACATGGAGCGCTTGACTGGTTCCCTGGGAACCAAACGCAGATGAAGACATCAACATAGTAGTTGAGTTTCAGTAGCACACTTGGTTGTGCAGATATCTTATTTTGTCTATTTGCATTTTTTTTTATGAAATCAAATGTTACTGTGCAATGCCACGCCGTTTAAAGCCTAATGGGTATTTCAGATCATTTATGAATGAAATAAAATGGACTGTTTATTGAGTACATTTGTTACATTTGATTAATTATTTGCACACACACACACACACACACACACACACACACACACACACAACACAAACTTTTTTTTATGTATATCTCCACAGCGCCCTCTGCTGGTCAACATACATTTCATTTCCAGACCTGCAGATGTGTGCGCCTCCCTTTTTTCAGAATTTCATTGCCCCCTTTAATAATACCCCTCAGTTGTGCGTGTCCTTGTGATAATTAACATGCATGATCCTGATCAGTGTTTGCACCATTTTTTCTGTCCATTAATAGTAACATTCTTTCATACACCTGACTCTTATGGCTAACACGTGACAGCACATAATTACTATATTAAGGTCTGGTATGTTAGAATTAGACTATTGTAATTCGAATGATTTTGTATATATAGATTTCTATCCGGTTCTGGACCAGTCCATGTGCGCGCTCCCGACCGAGCTGACATGACGTCAGAAGCGGCCCTGACAGATAAGCGCGCTCTCGTTAAGGGCTCTCACGTCGGTTGTTCTTGAACAAAACACACACACACACACACACACACACACACACACAAACAGGGACAAAGATGGGTAAGAGAAGGATGTCTGAAAGCTATACCATCCCGGCTTCAGCTGATGCGCTCCGGTACGCGCGAGAAAGCGCGCACGCGTGAACGCAGTTGTGTGTTTTTATGTGCGAGGCGCAACGTGCGGCAGAGACACGCGGGGAAACCGAGTAAGTATCCTACCGGCTCTGTTTGTCTATTTCAATCTGGTTCCTAAAGCGATCTCTGCTTAAGCAGGTTATGATCGAAGGGTTGGGTCGGAATGCACTGCATTGGCGTCGCTTCTTATCCAATCCAGCGATTAAATGGTCGATGGTGTACACATGGTGTCATACTTAGACAAATAATAGACATCATGCCCATTCGAGCCTTCGAATTCAAGTCCATTATCGGTCAGCAGGTTTGTTTTGCACTTCCATGGCTGGAGGTTCGACCCCTGCCTCCTTCCTGTGTGTAGAGTTTGCTCTTGTGCTCCAGGCTTTTCCTCATGGTATTCTGTTTTTCTTTCCCAGTCCGAAGCCATGTTAATGACCACTTCCAGTTTGTCTGTAGTGTGATCTGAAAAAGCATGAAGGATAGAAATTATGTATGAAATATTATTTCTGAACATAATGGAAAATCGTGTGATAGTGATTAATAGTTTGATGGTTTGATACACACACACACATGCACATGGAACTTATTTATGAGCAACACATGAATAAATAATATGGCTTATGTATATATGTTTTATAGAGGGTGAATGTGTCTAAATCATTCAAGTGTCTGCATGTAAAGCCATGCGTATTTTCTAGGGAAAGTTACTAATGTATGCACAAACATCACTAGAAGTCACGAGAGCATCAATATTTTGCATATCGGAGCATAAGGAAGTCAGGAAGTGCAGGGCAGGCACTCATGTCTAAAAATGGGTCAATAATAGCCAGTTGCTGTAGTTATATAGTTATATAGCGACCACATTTGACTATAAAAAGGTTTTATATAAAAAATAAAAAAAATCTGTAAATGCTAAACCAGATTTGGAACTACTACGGTATATAATGACCCAGCATTGAGCTTGGATTTAGAAATTGCTAGGAAACAGGAGTTTATTTATGCTCATTCATTATTTCAGACCCACTCTAATTAGAATTAGACAGCATGTGGGGGTGAAGATGAAGCACTGCTGCTTCCATACTGTGCTAAACAGAAAACACAGTCTGACCTAGTTTCTGTTCGGCTCCTTTTCCATGGAAGGTAAAGGCATGGAGGAGAGACAGTACAACAAAAGAGAGGTAATAAAGAAAATACATTGTCAGATGTAGAGCATGCACATTCAGCTCAGATCAACATCTGTAGATCAATAGGATGTGTCCTGGGACAGCGAACATCTGGATTCAAGAGATGGTGATGTATCATGCATAGAAAGATGAATGAATAGAGTTTTTCTTAAAGCGTGCTAAGAAGGCTCACATATCATAATTATAGCCTTTACACTTCCTATTTTTTTCACTAATATGCATTTCTCAATGTTTTTTTATATATTGTTTAACAGAAGGGAACAGGTTGCTTGTGTGAATTGTAAAAGATTGTAATTTGTGATGCAGTTTGCAGGCAAACAAGGATGTCGACTGCTGCTGAACAGCCAAAGCATTGCCCAGACTGTGGAGAGCTGTGCGGTTTTGGTGACGTCCCGAAGAAGCACACTTGCCAAATGATCTGTCTGACACCAAGACGTAAATCTGAAGGGGCCCTGATGGCTCTTTCCACCCAGACACAAAGCTCTTCCTCCATGGGGAACATCGAGCTCAGCCAACCCTCACATCTGGAGCTCTTGGACGCACTAAGCCTGGCTCCTTCAGCCACATCTCCTCTTGCTCATTTGCTGGTTCACCAATGTTCTCCGACACTCTTGTCCTCTACTGCCCCTTTCTCATTGTCTCCATTCTCAAGGCCTGAGCAAGCATTAGCCCAAATGAGCACACCATGGCAAGCTAGGTTAG
This sequence comes from Silurus asotus, assembly GCA_024362625.1. NCBI lineage: Eukaryota > Metazoa > Chordata > Actinopteri > Siluriformes > Siluridae > Silurus > Silurus asotus. Next base: position 5,533,078 of record MU579904.1, read on the forward strand.
CCATGGAAGCTGGGCTCCAGCAGCTGACCCTGGAGGTTCAGGAGCATGTATCCATACGGCTGGGGTCCTTGCAGGACGAGGTGAGGAGGAGGAACACAGAGGTGCACAGAGCTCGAAGGGAAAGCGAGAGAATGGAGAAGGAAAAGCAAAACGCAGAGGAGAAGGCAGCAGAGCTGGAGCGCCAGGTGGATGTTTCTGTGGAGATGCTAGCCAGCCTGAGGAAAGAGCTGATGGAGAGAGAAGAGGAGCTCAGCCTCAAACAGCAGTAAGTGTATTTAATATGCAAAGGAATCAAATACTGTAGATTGATAACTATGCAATCTTAATATATAGAATTTGATGTGTATACAATATTTTGGATAATTTATTTATATTTTAGAATATAAATGGGAAGTATTTCATGATAAATTTCTAACCATTGCAGAGTATTTCATTAATTTTATCCATTAAGAATGTTACCAGGGGAATGATGAAATCAGTCGAGGCTTATGTTGAGATATTTTTGTTTAGTTTTGATCTTAAATCTAGGCCAGTCAGGCAGGTGGAGGATACGAATCTTGCTCAAGGGCCTAATAGGAGCTCCTTAACCCACAATTCCCCCAGGACCCCCAACCTGGCGTTTTACGACTGTATTAGCCACTCTATATTAGAGGCAATAACTGTATTAGAGGCAATAACATCGATCATTAAAATGGTTATAGCAGCACCAGAATCACTCGAGAGGTCTTAAAAAGCCGTAAGCTAAAGGACGGTGTCCAAAACACACCTCCATTGGTAAATAAATGGTTATAAAACACCCAGGCACCCCCTCTTAAGGTCTTGGAAAGCCGTAAGACAAAAACAAGCTGTCCAAAAAAACATTTAGACTATCATTTCCTAAAGAGGAGAGAAGAAAGACCGGCAGGAATTTCGCAGCTAAAAATTGTATTAAATCAATTTCAGATCATAAGACGGCTCCTGAACGTGTTGAGTCTGAGCTGGTAGTGTGGTTATTTCTGCTTCATTTCTCCCTCAGCATATGTCTGAAACAGCACAGCCCACCCTCTCTGGAGCCTGTAAAATTACATGGTGCTGGAATTAACATCCTGTTGCCATGGCAGCTTTTCTCATGGATTCACTTGATTTGCGGGCGTCCGCCTCACTGCCTGTAGAAATGCAGCTTGACAGGGCAGATGGGCAGAACCGCAGGGCGCTGAGTGGCATGACTTGACACACTCTGTATGTGTGTCTGTGTAAATAGGTCACAGTCTTGACTCCTTTTTTGGAAGTGAGTGAGCATGGGATCAAGACTTATACATACTGTAGATAAGACTAATTACATTGTCCAAATGTAGTACAGAAGTTCCGATTGGTTCCAATGAACAGTTGTGTCACTTTGACATGGCGGCATGTTGGAAAGTAGATGCGGTTACCACCATGTAGTTGTAATCTTTGAAAGAATGAAAGAATCAATGTTCGGATTAATAGGTTAGATCAGTAGTCACCAACGGCCTGGACACGGCCCGGACTAGTATATAATTATTTATATATAATTATTTGTAGATGCGCTATACTTTTTGATTTCTCCTTGCTAAACTGTTTCTTAAGCACCACCAATGCTACATGTACATGACTTAACACAACACTACAGAGTGTCCTGAGGCGTGAAACATGTGCCTGAAAGTCACATAGAATATAGATTAACATGGCAGAGGTAGAGCTGGATCTTCCTGGAGACAGAACAGCAAAAAACCTGTACCATATTAATAATAGCATAGCATAGTTTTTTCTCATTGCATCGTATTGCCCTAAATCGCATTGTGTTGAACAGCACTTATATTAGGATGTTAGCTATTGCTCTCCTGCTGTACTGGCAAACGTAAATGCTACCAGAAAAACAAGATTTACATCATTTTAAGACAGAAATACATCATAGCCCTGACTGCTAGCTGTCCACTGCAGAGTCTTAGCATAGGTCTGTGTCAGTAAGTCCATATTTTGCTTCCGTGTCTAAAACTTCCTGGTTTAGATCCAAACCTTGTGTCATGTGTGTGTATCAGAGAGGTCTGTGACTTGGACAGGTTTGTCCAAGAGACCGCTTTGAAGGAAGCGAGCGCCAAGCTTCGCCTGCAGAGCTTCATCGAGAATCTGCTAGAGAGAGCCGAGCGAGCCGAGCGACAGCTACAGGAGCTGCACACACCCTCACGTATCACATCACCCGACGGCTCCTTCACAGCTGCTGGAGGAGCGTTACACCAAGTAGGAGAGCTCACGTCTAGCTTAATAATCAAGAGCTCAAAATTATTGTACTGATTTATGTGTATTCTTCCATCTTATAGAGGTGCTACAGTGAATCTGCTATTTCCAGGTGCTGCTATTCACAGTGTGATCACACAGGAAGCCCGGTGCATAGGTAATAATGAGCTCGAGTTTCTTTATGTATAAATATAAATGATGAGAAATGAGAGATACTTTTAACAGCAGGTTCAGGGCCAGTTTTTTTCTCTCTACCATCACCCTACTGAACTCTAAACTACACTGTTAGGACACTGAATAAACATACATACAATGTACGTATTGCATATTGTAAATGTATATTTTTCTTATTCTCTACACATATTGTGCGTTACACACATCGTGCACTGATATTTCACACATATGTGAAGTACTTAGTGTACTCGCTTATCATCTTTTGCACATTTTTACTGCCATAGCCTTTTTATTTAATTGCTCTACATATATTTACATATTTATCTGCACTTGTTAATTTTCACAATTGCTACTGTTTTGCATTTTGTTGCTGTGTATCTGTACTTTGCAATGACAATGAAGGTATCTCTATCTATAAATTTTAACATTGTATATCAATAAATCTTATTTTGTTTTTATGTGTGCATGCCCTAATCAGATCGGAGATGTGTGAGGTGCTTTGTGAAGTGCAGTGTTACCAGAAGAACCCTTCAGACATGGAGGCTGATTCAGACAGCTGGTCTGTCTATAGCACCGAGTCACTAGAGGGTCTGAAGCAACATTACAGAATCTACAACAAGAGAGGTAACACTAATACACAACCACACACACACACCAGTGCACAAACACATGTACTACCCGAGGTGTAAAATTCAGGTTTTCCATAGTGCAATTAAAAAAAAATGGCCATAATTATAGACAATGTGTTATAGATATGATATTGTATAAATCAGATTTAAAGGATAATGACTTAAAAAAAAAAGGTATCTTGAATACACAAATACAATTACAGTATCGTGTCACAAAGTAGAAGAACTCATCATTGTATGGAGAAATGAAATGAAAGTAAACAATTTCAGATAAAATAAAACCAAATATTCAGATCTGACTGTAATTTGATGCACCTCAAAGTCTCAGAAAGGGTCAGGTGTGGGGTCGGGCCAGCAAAGCCTACAAAAGCACTGATCTACATTTACAACCTAAATTCTAATATTTGTTCCATGGAATTGTATAAATTTATTCCAATCAATTTATTCTCTTCATTTCATAGCATTTCTCTCAGCTGCACTGTTTCCAGTACGTATATGTTGATGTTAGATTTTTTGTCCAATCAGATTTCAGCTTCTATGTGTTGCCATGTCATTCTAATCTGCCCAGGGCCTTCAAAGTCAGTACTGCTGGCCCTTTTACCAAAGAGAATATTACCAACAGCTCTGTTTCTTCAACCAATCAGATTTCATATCCGCCTCACAGGGCAGCTAGCTGCACACATGAATACATCTGAGTTAGGTACGAATACGGACATTGTGAATTTAAATAAGGTGGAGTAAAAAGTACATCTATTCAAAAACATAAATGTAGTTGAGAAGAAAGTAAAAGTTGGTCATATCTTCGAAACAAAGTTTTATTACATTAAATCAAATACTTTACAGCACTGCATACAAACCATTCACACACACACCTACACACACCCACACACACTGTACTTTAGAAAAGCACTGACACTGGAAATTCCTTACAGAATTGTTATTGTTGTATTACATGAAAACGTCTCTGTATCTGTGAGTAAATCAGTTTTTTTCCCGGCCGTGTTATCGTGCACAGAAAACCCTGTCTTCCGGCATCACAGCCGTCATCGTGGCAACAGGCCTGACCGATCGGCTATGTGTTTGATGCAAGTGAAGAGGAGGGCGTGGCTTTTCTGCGTCTTTCCTTATCTAGACACACACTCGCTCCTCACTGCTGCACAGGTGTGTGTTGTTGCACTTTAACCATTTTTATGGGTGTATATATTTTAGATGAATCATAAAAGCATTGGGGGTGATAAAACGTTTTTAATAAGTGTCTACGTGTGTGTGTGTGTGTGTGTGTGTGTGTGTGTGTGTGTGTGTGTGTGTGTGTGTGTGTGTGTGTGTGTGTGCATTTGTGCATGTGTGCTGTAGGTGTGTAAGGATTGGTGGAGTGTTGCCCATCACCCTGCAATGTGGAGCAGAGTAACACTAGAAAATAACCGCATTTCATCAAAGGTATTGCACACACACACACACACACACGCACACACACACACACTCACACATACAAACACACACACACATACAAACACACTGCCTGTATTTCATTTGATTAAATAAATAAGTAATTTGAATTTTATTGTTGCATAATTCAACCTTCTGTATAATGTTAAAATGTGTGTGTGCGCGTGTGTGTGTGTGTGTGTGTGTGTGTGTGTGTGTGTGTGTGTGTGTGTGTGTGTGTGCGTAGTTTATGGTGACTATGGCTCAGTGGTGTAGTGAGACACACACGCTCATTCTACACAATCTAAAACCTCGTTCACGTGCCAAGAAGGAAAGTAAAGAAGAGTATTTAAAGAACACAAGGTATGCACACACACACACACACACACACACACACACACACACACACACATGAGGTACACAAAAAACACAAGTGTTTTCAGACACAAAGGACATGAATATTAACCTCTAGATGCTTAGCATGGCGTATTTTTTCCGTCCTGCTTTTTATAGAGGGTGCCTGGAGGCGGGGCTGGAGGCGGTACTAAGAGCAGCAGGGCGGAGTCTCGTGGCTTTGACCGTCTCTCATTGCACCAACATTTTGACGGACAGGACTCTGTGGCTGGTCAGTTGCCACTGCAGAGCTCTGCAGACACTGACATACAGGTGAGGGTCTGATTTAAACACACATACAAATTTGCATGTCACGCATACAATATCAAATTACAGAGTGTATATATATGTGTGTGTGTGTGTGTGTGTGTGTGTGTGTGTGTGTGTGTGTGTGTGTGTGTGTGTGTGTGTGCACTGTATTTGTGCATTTAGAAGCTCATCAGATCCTGTAGGTCAGGAGGTGATCTGGGCTTTAGGAGCAGGATGTAGAGACATCACCAGTCTAAAGATCGCACCACTCCAGCCATGGTAAGTGTTCATCATCATCATCATCATCATCATCATCATCATCATTATCAAGCTGAGCATTAAACCACTACAGCCATGGTGATGTTTCCTAATCAACACCATCATCATCATTGTCATTATCATCATCTGCAGCAGCATCAAGCTGAGCATAAAACCAACACAGCTATGGTTAATGTTTTCATCATCATCGTTGTCATCAAGCTGAACATTAAACCACTTCAGCCATGGTAGATGTTCTGCATCACCACCATCATCAACCTGAGCATCAAACCACTACATCCATGGTGAATGTTTATCATCATCAACCTGAGCATTTAAAAATACAGCCATGGTAAGTCTTCATCATCATCATCATTATTGTCATGATCATCTTCATCGTCATCAGCATCGACCTGACTATTTAACCAATACAGCCATTGTAAGTGTTCTTCTTCATCATCATTAGATAGACTGCATTGCATTGGAATTGTAGATACCTTCTTGGCTTGTTTTACATCGTATCTTTCTGGTCGCATTTAGTTTGTTCAGGCCAGTTAAAATTTAAATCTTTAACCATACTGCAGGTGTCCCACAGGGTTCAGTTCTGGGCCCCTAATTATTTATCATCTATTTATTGGCACTTGGATGTATCTTTTAGAAACATAGTATCCAATTCCGGCAACATCAAGCTCTATCTAAATCGCAGATCTGTCCTCTTAACCTTCTGACCTCCATCTTCTCTTTCTAACTGTTTGTTTGAAGTAAAAGCTTGGGTATCGAATATTTTCCTTAAACTATACAGTAGTAAAACTGAAATAGTCCTTCTGTGCACAAAAAATCAGGCTAGTATCTAAATCTAAAGGCCAGTAGTTTCTCTAAGTGTATTGTCAGTTCCACTATTGTTTTTGCAGCCAGCAGCCAAGTCGCTTTAGTAACCGCTGCTTGCAGACCATTGGTCGATGCTGGCCTCGCCTATATCAGGTGGGAGTGGGTGGAGCCGGCTGTGGTCTTCAGGGATTAACCTCTTTGGGTGAGTGATTTCAAAAGTGGCATTTGGAAAATGCAGATTAAAAGATAAATATTATTTCCTTTGTTCCCTGTATATATCTCGCGTCTGTGCAGTGAGGAACTGCCCTGGTGTGTGTGTGCTGGAGTTGGACCACATGAGTGAGTTGAGCCAGCAGGGGGCAGCAGAACTTTGCAGGGAAGGACTACAGCAAATACACACACTCATCTTTAACTACACACCTGTTACTGCCAAAGCCATCCTGCACTTTCATAGTGAGTAGTGCGCGCACACACACACACACACACACACACACACACACACACACACACACACACACACACATTTCTCAGTTGGATTTTCCCCATTGCTCTTTTTCCAGGTGTGTGTTTAAGGCTGAAGTGTATCATAGTGACCATGAGTTCTGCAGATTTCTTTGACGACCATGAGAGTCAAGAAACCAGGAGAATTTTTTATGAGATGGTCACCAGCCTGCAGGTTACACAAATTTTTTTTTATCGTTTTGGATCTGTGGGTGACTTAATGGTCAGATTTTTCTTATTTATTCTTCTTCTTTTCCTCTTTCTCTTCAGGCGTTGAAAAAGAGGCCTGGGTTGTCAGACATCCTTCATGTCAGAGTGGACCAGGGTGACAATCTACTGGGCTCTTAAAGAAACCAATACACACACACACACACACACACACACACACACACACACACACACACACACACACACACACACACACAAACAAACAAACAAACATAATCCTTTAAGCAAGCACGTTTGGGCTGTATTATACTGTAATATTTAATGTCTAACATTTACACACACACACACACACACACACACACACACACACACACACACACACACACTAACATACATCACATTTTAGACTGTATTCTCCATGCACAGATACATGCCTGCACCTGTATACAAACAGACACACACTCTTACACACACTCATACAAAAACACACACCTCCACTGCACTTTATGCACCACGCTCACATACATTCCTATACCTATGCACACACACACACACACACACACATACACTGCACTTTATTTTTCCACGTGAAGATATGCACCCACACATAATGTAAATGAACAAACACACACACACACACACACACAGATTACAATTTAATATTTTATTATCAACAGGTAAACACCTACACCTATGCACTCATTCTGTATAAAAAAACTGACACACACACACACACACACACACACACTGAACATTTAAAGATTTTTTCTGCGTGTACAGGAAAACACCTACACCTATGCTTTCACATACAAACACCACACACACACACACCCCACACACACACTTTGCTAAACTCCTTCACCATTGTGCACACACTTCCTTTACAGGCTTCTGGTTTTGTACAAATGAATTTTTGCTTCCTGTTTTATTTGACTTTCTATTTTATTCATCACACACTTATATAGCGGTTCAAACTCACATTATCTTCCACACCTGCTGTGTTTAGCACTGATGTGAGATGCTACATGATAGACTCCGAAGACAGAAAAACGCTATCCACAGCTGAATTCGTACTACAGTGAGCGATCCTACATGGAATAGAAGTTCACCATGTAGACATGTATATTGGTAAAGTGCTTTTTTCTTGATTAGATTTGACAATCAGCTTCCATTCTTCAAGTGCTTCCGTACTTCTTATAAATAAACCTGAGCGAAGTTCTAACATTATTTTGGTGCCACCGCAAACCTGAAGATAAAATGCGGATGTGAGAAATTGTTGTGTCTGGTATAAGTGTGAAACTTTTGTAGTGTTTTCCTTTTAAAACTAAAATAATGGCAAGATGGTGTGATAATAGTAGCACAAAGCACTCCATCTTATACCACAGCACTTTTTCAGCAATCATAAATTTTTAATAATTAGAGAACAATATCATATTTTATCAACTGACCCCTCATAATTCTCATGATACTATAAAATCATGAAGCACAAAGTCTTCTGTTGTGAGGAAATGGACATTGAAGATTCCTTCTGCAGGTATTCACACAATTAGACACAAGTTGTAAGCTATAACTCTTGATTCGATAACGTAGCGTTAACGTAGACCGAGTACTTTTACTGTAATATAATATAGAACAACCAATAAACTGACACCGGAATGAGCTCTGTGGTATAAAATATTATAACGCAAAACAAATCTCAGATACGGCCGCTGTCTAAAATGTGTCCCAAATCTCACAATAAGTGCTAGCTCGAGGTTAGGTTAAGATGTTTAATGCTGAAAGGTTGTGTGTGATATGAAATGCACGATATTACCAAGCTGTAACTGCTGGGCCCCTGAGCAAGGCCCTTAACCCTAACTGATCACTTTAAAGGATGCCGGAAATGTGATGCAAATAAAGTATATTGTCTAATGTTTCCTGAATATTGTGGTGAGACAAAGAAATAAAGGTCAGCATTTCCAACATTGTGTGTTTGTGTGTATTTTGTGTGTTGTGCGTGGTGGGCTCAAAGGTCTGTATAATGATAAATAACATTACAACATAATAGGGGTACTGTGTAGTAGACAATGGAGCTCTTAGCTATACTGTGTCTGGACAGTGATGCTAACACGCGCACAGTAGTAATGTGTCGTTTGCGAAAGAGCCGGCACTAAGAGTCGATTCTTTGACATCTGGCATCTGGTATTCTTGAAAGCCAACCAAAAGACTTTTATCTAAAATGTCATAATGTTAAAAGTTGGGTCTTTATTTCTTTGATTTGGTAGCTTCTGTATTCAGTTGTTGATTTATAGGTTTGATCAAAAAAAATAAACAATAGTAACTGTGTGAACTGTGTGTAAATTAAAGAAGGCTTCAATTAATAATGAATGAAAAGTAAGTTGGGAGCTTCTAAGGGAGCCGAGCCAAAAGAGCCGAATCTTTGAACAGAGCAGGTTCTCCACTTCTAGCACTAAGACCCAGCAGACTCCAGTCTCTAGGCAGAAGCCGATGCGCGCTCCCGAACGGCCGCTCGCCTCCTGCGCGCGCCTGGATGAGAGGATCTGCGCGCTCCCGTCAGCGGCCATGCTGTTGCCCGGTCACAGCGCGGCGCGCCCAGCACCTGCACGCAACGAGCATCCCATCCGTTCGTCCTCCACGAGGTCCTTCAGAAGCGGTTTAGATAAAGCCAGGAGCTCGTGTTATCGTACCAAGCTTTCACTGAAATCGGATTTGGGGATTTGGGGATGAAATCGGACTTGTGGATTAATTCTTGAGAGCGGCGGCGTACCGGATGATGGTGATGGTGATGCTGATGATGTGTGACCTGTTCATGGAATAAACTGCTGAACGAATATCAGGTGCAGGTGTAGGTAGAATTATTGTGATTCCTCAGTAGATCATGTTTACGTGCAGGACGACGCCCCTCGCTCAGAGGGGGTCACGGTGGTGTCTGAACGCTCTTCGGTAAGGCGTGAGGGATCTGTGCGTTGTGAAGCCCCGGGAGCCGGTGACAAAAAAAAGCCCATCGCATCGCATCGTTTTCCTCGACCAAAAAAAAAAAAAAACCGGTAACAAAAAAACATGGCTTTGAACAGAAGCATCGAGCTCGAGCACTTTGATGAACGGGACAAGGTCCGGCGCGCAACGCGTGCCACCGGCACCGGTTCTCCGTCGGGATCCCGGGCGAGCAGTCTGGTGCCGAGCCCCGCTCAAAGCGCCAACTGCAGCTTCTACCGGACGCGCACGCTCCGCGCGCTTAGCTCAGAAAAGCGCGCGCGCAAGGTGCGCTTCTACCGCAACGGCGACCGCTACTTTAAGGGGCTCGTGTACGCGGTGTCGAACGACCGCTTCCGCTCCCTGGACGCGCTGCACGCCGAGCTGACGCGCGCGCTCACCGATAACCTGCACCTGCCCCAGGGCGTCCGCAACATCTACACGGCGGACGGCAGCAAGCGCGTGACGAGCCTGGACGAGCTGCTGGAAGGTGAGGACAAAAGGAGCGCGCACGGGGGAAACGTGCACGGGCATCAACGACAACGAACGCGCTGAAATGATTAGTGTAATTAGTTCGGATTGATTTATATCACTAATCTAACGGAAATTAATACACAATTTACACCAGTAAATTATTACATAAGATTAATTTTAAAAAATCACACAACCACAACCCATATTACTGCAAAATTAATAAATAGTATAAAAATTAAATCAGTAATCAGGGGTTTTGGCATGCTGCATGGGTGGTACCCTAAAAAAAAAAAAAGATTCATGCCACACCAAATGGCATTCCAAATCCGACTCAATTCTTGCTGTAATTCTGCTGAATAATAATAATAATAATAATAATAATAATAATAATAATAATAATAATAATAATAATAATAAAATGTACATATGTTGAATATGTACTCATGGTTTTGCCATGCTGCAAAGGTGCCAAAATTCATGCCAACCCAATGCAATTCCAAATCCGACCTATTACTCAATTCCTGATGAAATTGTCTGAGACATAAAAAGCTTGTGCTGGTCATTTTTATCTTCATCATCATCATCTTCGTTATCATCATTCCTGCCCTTGTGTAACCTATAAAGCAATACAGCAACCTCGTCCTCTACACAATTAGGTGCTGTAACCTCTTAAGTCTAAAATCCTAGGCACGTACAGTACTATGCGACTTTAGAAGTAGCCAATGAGATCTTTGGTACGGTCACCATGGTAACCCGGCGAATTCCGTCCAATAGAGAGGGAATCCAAATTTCATTCTGCGTGAGGGTTAGCTAAGGGCAGATCGAATGTAAAACCAAGGACCTGGCTGAGATTAGTGGACACACACACACACACACACACACACACACACACACACACACACACACACACACATACAACCTCCCCCCCTGTCCACACCCACCCCTGGGTAATTTGCTGACAGCAGCATGTCTGGTCTGACAGTGTTGTAAGGCATGAGTGATGCTAATGGTCGCATTGATTTTAATCCATGAAATTGATTTGTCATTTTCCAAAGCAGATATTACTTTTAAAAAGGATTTCAGTCTGTTATCCTGCAGCTATTTGTGATACAAAGCTTAAATGTTTTTCTGATTTAGCATCCACTATATTAAAGAGGATTAGAGTTTCCTTTACTTCCTCTGATAAAAGTGAAGGAATGATTGTATACCAAATTACAGCCAATCATCACTATTCATTTATTTCTCATTACAACACATATTCAGTCTGTGTCCTCGTTCATACTTGCTTGTGTGTGTTTCTCTGTCGTCTTGCTGTGCTTTCATTTTCTCTAATCCTTTATATGCTTAGAGTTGCAGAAATCCTAAATATGACATTGTCCCATCTCTCTCTCTCTCTCTCTCTCTCTCTCTCTCTCTCTCTCTCTCTCTCTCTCTCTCTCTCACTGTCTCACTGTCTCTAATGCAGCAGAGTAGCACAAAACGACCCCACATACACCCTGTGGCCGGGGCGGGGGTTGCCAGTCGTTTTCAATCCCTGCTTTGCACTTTGTCTTCTTTATTGTCACACTTGAAACCCGATTCCTTCACGAACCACAACTACCTGCTTTTTCACTGAAAAGACTGGCCATGAACCAATTCCAGCTTTTATAGGGGTGGCATATAATTCCCTTTCCTTATATATTCAGCTCACAGCTGTGTGAAATGACATCGAAATAAAGAATAAAAAGTTTAATCAAATCATTTTTTTAATCCGCCTTTATGAACAAAAGGGTAATTTATGTACATGTAAATATAATGGGCTGAGTAATAAGAATTATGTATAGAATATATTTTAAGTATTATATTCAGAATAAATTGAGGCTGGAAATTTGTATTTCTAATGTGTTCCAGATGTTCTGTAGATGTCCAAGACTTCTGTAGGAAGAAATGATTTTTAGACTGAAATTTGCAACATATATTTGGAGCCATCCACAGAGCACGTATCCAAAGTGATTGATTTTGACATTAAGAGCCTCGAATAGCATTATCAGATCAATACCAGGGAATCCATTTACGTAGCAGTGGGATTCTCCTACACGAAAAGGAAACAAATCCATACAGAAACCACAGCTGTTGCACAAATATACAATCAGTTCAACCTTGTTTGTGAATATAAATAGATTCAATCTTTTATATTTTAATCCCAAGCCTGGTCCAGTCCATTAAATAAAAGTTTAATGTGTGAACTTCAATTGGTGCCATTGGCAAAGCTTTTCCTTTCATTTGAGCTCCATTTAGATTTCATCGAATCTTCATTCATTAATTTTTGAGTTGACTTTCATTTGACACTTAATCAATTTTTATTAACTATTCTTTGGATTTTCAATCGACCTTCATTTGACATTTATTTAGATTTGTTTGACTTTAATTGGATTGCATATTTATTGCATTTCATACATTTACATGAGTCCATTTTATTGGATAATCAGCACATGATCATTTGACCCTTTTTTTATCCGGTGACTTAATTATCATTTGATTTGAGTTTTATTCCATTTATGTTCCATTCATCAATTGACTGACTTTCATTTGGTTTTATTTGATCTCCATGACTTTCATTAGACTTTTTTTTTTTTTGGTTATTCCATGGACTCCTATTTGACTTCTATTTAAATTTTGTATAACCTTCAAATAACCTTTTTTTTTACTTTTCTTTAGATGTTCATTTGACTGGTATTAAGACTTTCATTCTATTTTCACTTTGACCTTCCATTTGACTTGAATATTCAGTGGACTTCCATTTAATAACATTACTCATTACAATTTTTGTTTTGGTTTTTGATGTGTGTTTAAGAGTGTGTGAAAAGCTTTTTGAAAGGTTAATTAAACAGTGTTATATAATATAAATTTTTTAAATGTTCTCGCCCGCAGGTGAGAGCTACGTCTGTGCATCGAACGAGCCCTACAGGAAAGTAGATTACACTAAGAACGTGAATCCTAACTGGGGCTCTCGGCTGGCTGGAACAGGCTCAGTAGCCGGGGTGGTCCGTCAGGGTACAAGCGGGGGCCAGCGGGGCCCTGGGGAAGGTAAAGAAAGTAAAGACTTTATCAAACCTAAGCTGGTGACGGTGATCCGGAGCGGTGTGAAGCCACGCAAGGCGGTTCGAGTGCTGTTGAACAAAAAGACAGCTCACTCTTTCGAGCAGGTGCTGGCTGACATCACAGAGGCCATTAAGCTCGACTCTGGAGCCGTGAAGAAGCTGTACACGCTAGATGGAAAGCAGGTGGGTAGGAATTTCCATGTGATGTGACGCGTACGAATGTGTACAAGATAGGAATCCGTGCTTTGTGTTGGTGTGAGAGGTACCGTGATGCAACCGTCATTAAAAGTCCACACTCTTGAGAGGAATGTGTGATACTACTGTATTTTTAATATTTAGCGATGCAGGAGACTATTTGTTTAGTTAAAACTGTCTGGATGGCAAAAGATGGCAGTTCTCTGCAGATAGCTGGGAGTGGTAGCTCAGGGGTTAAGGTACTGGGTTACTGATCGGAAGGTTGGGGGTTTTAGCCCTGGTATCGCCAAACTGCCACTCTTGGGCCTTTCAGCAAGGCTTTTAACCCTCTGTGCTCTATTATGGATGACCCTGTGCTCTGACCCTACCTTCTGAACAAGCTGGACAATATCTGTAAAAAAAAGTCACTGTGTTGTAATGTATATGTGACAAATAAAGACTGAAGGGGAATTTCTGATGCTTCATGATGACTATCATTTTAGATTGTAGGCTTTTTGCATGGAAAGAAATTGGCAAATTGTTTTCTTGTTTTTGTTAAGTGGCATTACAGTAATAGTAATATAATAGTAATGTTTCCTGTTGTCACAAAAAAAACCCAATAGCTGGTCCTTTTGAGTCACAGGGCATCCTCCAGGGAATGTAGACAGTTTCTGGCCAGACCCTAAACCAGAAATTTGAATTTTATTACTGTCGATATGAAGTCGGTCCTTAAAAGAAAAAATAATGCTTTTAGATGATTAGAGGAAACTGGAGAGCTGTAAATAAATTGTAATGGTTGTGGAGAGAACATTGAGAAACAGCATGCCCCAGGGTAATGAAAGAAGCTTGGACCCTGGAGCCCCCCCCCCCAACCTCCGAAGCAGCTCACTGTACCACATTGTCACCCCTATTCAACTCGAAATGGAATTAATAATTCAAGTCACTTGGCTTCAACCTCAGCAGCCTACATTGTGATTAATGCCATTTCTGAGCCCTCCAACAATACTGGCCCGCATCCTACACACCAAGGGGTCTAGTTAGACCCTGAGTGTGCATATAGCACTGTAGCGATGGTTGTTTAATTTAGCATGCTCAATCAGTTTGAACAATGAAGTGGAAGAATGTAGAACATTTTCTGGAGTTTCCCTACGTTCTTCATCAGCGTGACACTTGCTGTCCTCAGTATACACTAATAATCAATATGGTAAGAGCATAAGATTACTAAGCAGTGTGTGTGTGTGTGTGTGTGTGTGTGTGTGTGTGTGTGTGTGTGTGTGTGTGTGTGTGTGTGCAGGGGAGGTGGGGATGCAGGAGAAGCCCAGTTTGGCTCTGGCTGCTGGCCAGTTGCTATGGTAACCATTTTCCGCTCCTCTTGGGTGAACTCCCTGAATGGCTCAGCAGAGACAGAAACCACACAAGTTGGTGCCGTTGTGTGTGTGTGTGTGTGTGTGTGTGTGTGTGTGTGTGTGTGTGTGTGGTTGAGGAGAAGGCTAAGGCTCATTTGTATGCCACACATTTTTTTACTGCAGAGAAGGAGGGGATTCCTTGAAAGACTTAAAGGGAAAGGTGGGTCCCCATAAACCAAGATGATTGTTATTTGGGGGAAAAAGTCCTGATAAACCACACATATCAGTATAGAGGTGTGTGTGTGTGTGTGTGTGTGTGTGTGTGTGTGTGTGTGTGTGTGTGTGTGTGTGTTTTAGGAGAAGGCCAGGGCTCATTTGTATGCCAAACCTTTTTTTTCTACAGCAGGGAAGGAGGGGATTCCTTAAAAGACTTATTTGTTCTTTGGCGAGACGGAAGTGTTTTTGTGTGTGTGTGTGTGTGTGTGTGTGTGTGTGTGTGTGTGCGTGTGTGTGTGCGTGTGTGTGTGCGCACGTGTCTGTGGGTGTGGGTGGGTTGTTGTATACCTTTCTGTGCCTTTCAAGCGAAATCTGCTGGTTTCTTATTGCAACTGCATCTGCTCAATGGCGTCTCACTGTCGAACTACACTGTTAAGATTGTGTCGATAAAAAGGGAGCGAAATTCAATTGTTGTGATGTCCTTGCTAGATCATAATACTAAATAGTTCACACCGAGCTGCTTACAAGTCACAATTTAGTCACCTCAGAGTGGAAGCTGAAATCTGTAATGTAATTAATGGGTAATGGTCAGGGATACTGGTCTGTTTGTAAAAAATGTTTTAGTGTATGATGATATGTTTGATATTAGAGACGAATTTGAACTGACTTTCTGTGCCTCTAGCTGACGAACCTCCAGGACTTTTTCGGTGATGATGACGTGTTTATTGCATGTGGTCTTGAGAAGTTCCGCTACGCCCAGGACGATGCTGCAATCGGACACGCGGGGAAAGCATCGGCCACCGCATTTGTTAACGGTAAGACGTGGGTATATACAAACATGCAAAATCTATGTTAAGTTCAAAACCAAGAACTGGCCAGAATAGTAATGTATGTGTAATTGGATGATTTTCTTTTGCTATTTCATTGATTTATTTATTTTTATATCGCCTTCTGTGGTCATAGTTTGCTTAACAAATCAGCAAGATTTATCGTAAACCAACCCCTTATAATATACCAAAACTCATGCAACTAATATGTTTACTTCATCAGAAATCTTTGAGTGTTTGTTGCTATTCATTTAGCCCAGAGTTCATAGATTTGTTTGTTCTGTCTCTGCTTTAGAGTGTAAGATGAAATCATCAAAGTCATCAGCTCCTGTTAAGTACGCTGTCCCGAGAAGCTCTGGCATTTTCAGGTCCAAGTCACCCCTGTTAGGTAAACGTGAAACGTTCACAGAGATTGGACATTTTGAATTTATTTTGTGCCCATTCCCCTGATGGATGACCAGCTTGTCTTCTTTCTTTATTTCCAGCCAATGAAGTGGCAAGAAGTGAGAGCCCGACTGGGAGGTCGAAGTCGCCAACGAGCCCAGCAAGTCCATGCAGTCAGAAAGTATGTCAAATATAACTCTATGAAGGCTTCTGAAGTGTTCAAAACATTCACATTAGAATGAGCAAATACACAAAAGTTGGGGTAAATAGCATTCATGTGAATGGTTATGATCCGGTTCTCATGATTCACTTCAAATCATATCTGTTTCATTTCATCGCACAATGTCAGCTTTTACTTATTATTCATACTTCCTGCTTAATGCCACACCCACATCCATTTTTTAGTGGAGAGCAGCTTCACTGTTTATATAGTTCATTACATATGAGGATGTCTCAAGCTTTGAGATCAATTCTCATCAATCATGAATCAAGCCTATGCTATTCTTTTACAGTTTTGCATTGTGTGTGTGTGTGTGTGAGAGGGAGAGAGAGAGAGAGAGAGAGAGAGAGAGAGAGAGAGAGAGTGATTGATTGAAGCTTTCTCTGTCTGTGCTTTGCAGATCTCTTCCCGTCATGTATCTCCCTCCCCTCCCCCCTCCGGAGAACTAAATGGAGAAGAAGACTTGAGCCTAGAAGGTAAATCTTTCTCTTTCTCCCCCTCCATCCCTCTCTCCTTTGCTCTCTCTCTCTCACACACACACACACACACACACACACACAGAATGACAGAGAGAAAGGATTAATGTATGCAGTGTAAGTGAGTGAGTGATGGAAAAAAATGTTAATTTGCTGAGCAAATGAATATGCAATATCAGAGTGCATGCGCGTTGGGGTATGAAAGGCTTGCGGCATGCTGGCGGAGATTGGGAGGTGATGTTACACACAAATTAGCATCACTAAATAGCATCACACAACCTTCCTCAAATGAAAAATCCACCCTGAACAGCTTTTCAAGGAACAACATATTTAACTATTGAGCGTAAACGACTTTCGATTCAATCACCTGCTGATAGTGTTGCAAGTGTGGATAATGAGAATACACCACCGATCGACAAAAAACGCAACAGAATTGATAAACATCTTTCATATTTTAGGCTGAAGGGTGGATGTTTTGTTAAACGGTAAATGCATTGTATAGTCTAAACATCTAGTCTTATTATATATTCATCTTCCCGTGCATTTTTCCTTCTTCTCCTTCTCCCTCTTACTCACGCCACCCTGTGTGGTGGTTTAGTAAATGGAAATAAACCGCAGTCGTCCATCATCACTGAAAAATACGACGTGGGGAAAGTCATCGGAGACGGAAACTTTGCAGTGGTCAAAGAGTGTGTGGAGCGGTATGGAACTAAAGCACACACACATTATTTGTTGTGTTCTGAAGCTAGATTTTGAACCACAAGGGATCGGTTATATATATGATTTGCGCGTGTGTGTGTGTGTGTGTGTGTGTGTGTGTGTGTGTGTAGGGCCACTGGGCAGGAGTATGCACTGAAGATCATAGACAAGGGAAAATGCAGTGGGAAGGTGAGCTATATGTTAATTGACCATGTGGCAGCAGCACAATGAATGACATCATGCAAAGATTTCGTATATGAGACTGGAAATTCATTGATTGTACAAAATCTATACTTGATTCTGATTGGTACAGGTGTTGCTTATTTAGTGGTTAGTGAGTATAGTTAAATATAAACTTTTTTGATTGGTGCTCTGTCATTTACAGGAGCATCTGATAGCCAACGAAGTGGCGATATTGCGCCGGGTTCGGCACCCCAGCATCATCCTATTAATTGAGGAGGTGGACACGCCCACAGAGCTCTATCTGGTCATGGAGCTTGTTAAGGTACTTTGCATCCTTGGAGACATTGGAAGCAGAATTTTGCATTGAGTAAAAAGATTTGGAGGAGGTTGCTGTCGTTTTTGGGATAGAATCACATAACATTGCAATTTTCTAGTATTATCACAGTGAAAAAAATGTGGGGGGAAAAAAACGCACTTAATGATAAGCAATTATTGCATTATACATATATGAAAGCATATTAGTTTGGATTGTCAGCCTTTTAGGATTATTGCTGATCACGCTGTACGAGATTATCCCAAAATGCTAACAGTGATAAAAAAAAAAAATGTTTAATTAGAATCACTGAAAAGGAAACATTTGGCAGATTTGGATGTCTGGCATGTTTCAGAAATGAAAAAAAAAACAGTCATTAACTGTACTAACTCTTTATCCTCCTTTTTGCACCGATTTCTTACTGGAATCATTTGTGTTTGTGCATTTTACAGGGAGGAGATTTGTTCGATGCCATCACCTCGTCCACAAAGTATACAGAGAGAGATGCCAGTGCCATGGTGTACAACCTGACCGGGGCTCTCAAATATCTGCACCGCATGAGCATAGTGCACAGAGACATTAAACCAGAGAATCTACTGGTACACACACACACACACACACACACACACACACACAAAACAATCTATTGTACACTAATATTTGTGCAGCGGATAAAAAATGTAACACTCACATTAAAACATCAACTGACATTACTGAAGGTCAAACACACACATATGCAGAATGTACCACAAATCCGTTATAATACAAAACTCATACATGTCTGTTTGTGTGTGTAGGTATGTGAATATCCTGATGGTACCAAGTCTCTGAAATTGGGGGATTTTGGTCTGGCCACTGTAGTGGAAGGACCACTCTATACTGTGTGTGGAACACCCACTTACGTCGCACCTGAGATTATTGCAGAAACAGGGTACAACTGTGTGTGTGTGTTACTGATGTAAACAACATTAATAATATCCAGAGCCTGGATTTTTTAATTGGACACGTTCAATATATATATATATATATATATATATATATATATATATATAAAAGACTCTGTACTGTACATTGATAACTGATATACAGGTGGAAAGAGTAAAAAAAAAGATTCTACTCAAGTTAAACTACTGTTGCTCTAAAAATTTTTACTCAAGTATACAAAGTAAAAAGTAAAAAGAGCTAATTTAGACAATTTACTCAAAGTAAGATTTACAGTGTGGGGGGGTGGATTCTAGTGTAGTTAAACAAAAAGACAAGGTGATATGAATCTCAAACTAGTTGTTTTTAATTGGAGGAACACCCTTAAATATTAAGTTTAAACAAAAAATAAATACAATTAATTAAATACAGTCCATGACTTGAGTCTAATATGAGTTATGCAAGGAAAAAAAGAATAATAAAAAACTTATTATAATGTTATTTACGATAATGAGAGAAATCAGATTCAGAATTCAGAGAGTAAATGCATGCAGTGAACAACTTTCAGTTCAACGGCATTTGTCCGTCTCCAGGTATGGTTTAAAGGTGGATATCTGGGCAGCTGGTGTGATCATGTACATCCTCCTGTGTGGTTTTCCTCCATTCCGGAGTGAGAGGAACCAGCAGGAGGAGCTGTTTGAGCAGATCTTACGAGGACGACTGGAGTTTCCTGCCCCATACTGGGACAACATCAGTGTCAGCGCCAAGGTCTGCAACTAACACATGCCAGCACACATCAACCATCTAATACGCACCCAAACAGTAATCCAAACAGTCTCGCCACTACGAACACACGCCAAAAAAAATTAACTAAACACCAACACACTGACCCACATTACGTCTATAATAATAGGGATGATAAGATCCTGCGATACGCATCGGTGCATCGACATAAAAGTAAACAATGTGATACACGTGTGCATCGGATACAAGTTGCCATTTGTATCACAAATATGTTTTTTTGACATATTTGCATTTGTAAAAACAATGCTTTTATATATGATAATTAGTAGATGCGCTTTACTGTTATTATTTAGAAAGTGACCAAACATTTGTGACCAATTTTTCATAAGTAGATCGATTTCTCCTCGCTAAACTGTTTCTCAAGCGTGTTAGTCACATAGAATACAGATTAACATGGCAGAGGTAGAGCTGCATCTTCCCTGAGACAGAACAAAATAAGGTCTGGTTATATTTAATCTATCTTGTTTGTTTGGGTTTTTTTTTGCATTACAAAGGCCTGTTTGTAAAAGGGCCATGTGTTAGAAGTCGGAAGGAATTTTAAGTAAATTTATGATT
This sequence comes from Silurus asotus, assembly GCA_024362625.1. Classification (NCBI taxonomy): domain Eukaryota; kingdom Metazoa; phylum Chordata; class Actinopteri; order Siluriformes; family Siluridae; genus Silurus; species Silurus asotus. The sequence continues at coordinate 5,553,583 of MU579904.1, forward strand.
TGCTGTTTGTCTGAACCAATGAAATAAAAGCAAACTATCTGTACCATACTGAATTGCAGAGCATCATATTTTTTCCATTGCATCAAATTGCATAGTATTGAATCGAATCGCTGAATGAATCGGATTTTATTACTGAATCATAATTGGGGTGAATCGTATCGTATTGCATCGGTAGCTGGTTCATATTGTATCTTTGGCTATACAACAAACGAATCGGAGCAGACTCAGTTATCGAGATGCACATCTCTAATATACACTAACAAACTTGCCCACACCAGCACTAACTCTATACAGCACTAACTCTATACAACACACAACTACACATTTAAACCACACCTACACAAAAGATGGTAAATGAGAATTCATTTGTGTCCCTGTTTCTTGACAGGATCTGATTGGCAAGATGCTTCAAGTGAACGTGAGTGCACGCTACACAGCAGAGGAGGTTTTGTCTCACCCATGGGTCCTGGTAAGTGACACACACACATGTATTTATCCATTCTCACACTTTAACATACCTTTGATTCTAACTTCAGTGGTGGACAGTAAGCAAATAAATGTAATTCCTTACTGTACCTCAGTAGCTTTTTTATTATCCTGTCTTATTATTGACTTATTAATATTATTCTATTAATAGATTGGTGTGCTGAGAGTCCGTTCCCCAGCTTTACACTCACTATGATGTTTGCATGTGTATGTGCAGGATGATGCCATGCTGGAGAACAATGTGCCATCAGATGCGCTCAAAACCGAACCTACATCCGAAAGCGCTGAGACGCATGTGAGACAACTGGCATAATTAAAATGTTCTTTTCAGCAATGTATCAATGTTAAATGCAATATATATTACAATAAAAATTATAATACACATTTTCCTTCATTATATTGCAGTTGGATGAGCTGCAGAGTAATGGTAAGAGCTAACGTTCTCAAAAATCTAATATATTCGTAACGTGTGTTCTGATATTAATAGTACTTTTTTTGTATGTGTTTTAACGTAGAGCAAAGCCCAAAGTAGACAACAAGAGGACCAGCAGAAGACAAGACCCGCTCACTCAACAAAACAGAAGGAATACTTTACCCGGAAATGCTAACATGGCCTACAGATGCTAATTAGCGCCAACAATAATGCTGTCTCTATAGTCGCACGCTAGCTTCTATTTTGTAGCTAAGGGCCGTATTCAGAGTTAAGCTAATATAATGTGTGGTATCATCATACAAAAACTGTGTCCTCAGACCTCAGATTTACCCACATTTACACATTGTTGCATTGAATCTTCTTTCTCTTGCTTCTACATCATACACTATAGGGACAAATGTTTGCGGATATCTGACCACATCTAGTGCCTGTTCGCTGTTATAATAACCTTCACTCAAAATTTTCACTAGATTTTCCAGATTTCTGCTCATTGAGCCAGAAGGCCTTGATGTGAGGAGGCCTGGGATGCAGCTAGCTAGCATTCCATTTCATTATTTAATAGGGTTGACGGTCAGATCTCTATAGCAGGCCACTCAAGAGCTTCCACTACAAATCATGTACCCAATATCTTCATGGAGCTGGATTTGTGCACAGCGGACAGCATACAATTGTACGCCTCCAAGTGTCTCAATAATGAATAGCAAACGCAAAAACACAATTTCTATTTCTCGTTTTTCAGGAGCGCCTGTTTAAACCACAGGTTTCAAACTCAAGACCCACAGACCATATCTGGCCCACCTGTGCATTTTACGTGACCCACAAGAGCTTTCGAATGCGCATGATTGTCTCAAATGCTAATTTTAAATGCACATTACCTATAAACTACGTCTCCCACAATTCACTTGGACTTCATGGCCCCACGAGGTGACGTCCTTCAGCGAACAGACATTAGAAATATCAACAATCGATTCCAAAATGTCCAAGAAGAGATAAGTTGACACAGAAGGAAGATTTAATGCAGTTTTAGTGGTGAAGGAGTACAATATATGTCTGCATTTTCACACCAAACATGAAGTAAACAAGTATGTTAAATATACCCTACAAAAAAAACTAAATTGTTCAAAAATTAAAAGGCAGACTGCAATTCACAGCAGGAAATGTTTTCTGAAGCTACAGCTAAAAACATTCAATCTGAAACTATTTGGTCTACAACTTTGGCCCTTATGAGTTTGGCACCCCTGGTTTAAACAAACACTGGTCTTGATTATGTTCGAAATCCCTGTTTTGGACAAAATATAGCAGTATCAACATTTTAATCATTCAAATAGCTCGTTCTTAACCAGGTGTATAATCCGACTCTGAATACATGGAACCTTTCCCTTTTTTGGGACTCTGAATACGGCCCAATGTGAGCGTTTTTGGGTGAAATAAGACTTTCAAAGCTGGATGCTCAACTCAATCCAAATCCACTGAGCTGTGATGAATTACACCAGACCAGCAAGATCGCTCTCCCGCGTTCTACTTTCTCACGTTTTCCTGACCCTGTCTTATTTGATTCAGTCAAGTCCTTCCCTCAGCTGAACAAACGTTTCGTTTCCTGCTATGGATTATTTTTTTCTTTTCTTTTTAAGAGGGCTGAACCAAATTGCACAACAACAATATGAAGAAGACCAACACCTGTATTTCTCCAATCTCCTGGCCTGCAATCAGGGCTCCTGGTGCGTGATATCTTACAGATTCTCCAAACAAACCAGCAACCTCATACTCCGCTGTGCCATTCTTAGCCTATCGTTTTTTGTTTTTTTTCCTGTATATACAGTCTCTCGATGTGAAAAAAACATTGATCCAGAGTCAGTAGATTAATCCATTTCAGTATACATAGAACTAGGGCTGGGCAATTTGATATAATATTGATTTCGTCACCAATTCTATCCCGTTTTGCCTTTCTGAGATGCTTTTTTTAAAATATATATAATATAATTTATTTTATTTTCCAATATAAAAGTTGTATCATTAAAATGTCAAAGTTGTACATCACATTTAATTTAAATCGATTTGTATTGTAGTTTTTGTATTATTTTAAACAATTCGTCGGACGTCCCAATTTTTTGTATCAATACATCGTAAAAGATGCAGCATGTCGAAGAAAATTGCGATACAATATTATCATCGTATCGCCCATCCCTACTTAGAACCTTCAGCCGGTCCTTCAGTATCGAATAGACATCTCATTTCTTACATAAAAACACATCCGATTCAGTGTGCAGCACCGAAGGAAGCATCCGACACTTTGTGTCCTTTGGCAACCTGAAATGACAAAGCGTTTAATTTGCTTGCTTCATGCCAAAACGTGAACGGGATTTAAAGGATGACGAGGACCAAAATGCAGTAATGTCGATGTGTGTCCATGAATAGGCGCCTTGTAGTCTTTCTCAAACGTAGTAATCCATTTTTTTCCCCTTATCGGAAATTGAAAAGAAAAAAAAAAAAGAAGACAAAATAGGAATGCAAATGACATGGAATGATTCTCATATGTGTGTGTACCAGTATTACCTTTTTGTACCATGATTTAGGCCAAGTGTTTTCTGTCTACACTGTAGGATTGTTATCTCATGTTTTACTTTGTACTGCGACAATACATCATTAGTAGCTGGAAAAGAATGTGTGTGTTTCTTGAAATGTACGTTTATAAGTATTGGCGTATCAATATCGATGATACGTATAGGGAATGTGCAAATACACACAAACCCTTAGTGATATTAGATAGTAGATTGAAAATACTATTATTTTGAAGTGTATAGAATTATTAAAAAGGTTTACTGTATTTTAATTAATGCAGGTGGTCCAAAAGAACAATGAACCAGGAGGATTACCGGAATATACCAGATGCAATGTGAACTGAATTCAATTAAGTCTTGGGCCCTAAGAATGGGTTTGTTTTAGAGATGCTACAGAGACTATGATTGAGGATCATGATAATACTACACCACCATGAATGCTCAGAGCTTGTTTTGACAACACAAGAGGAACCTACACAGTATTAGGTGTATGGTTTTAATGTTATGGCTGATCACTGCACTTGTACTACAATCGTCCACTATTCTGTGGTAACTGTTACTGAGGTAAAAGTTTGTGGAAGAGCCGCATATGACTGGAAAAGTCAGGCTTCTGAGGTACAACAATGCAATGGCAGAAATGGGATTTGGTTGTGATATCAGAATCATGAAGCTACATACTGACACGAGGTGCTGTGACCATTCAGCTGGTTAAGCCGTCTGACTACTGTACATGAAGCACAAACCCACAACTTGCACATTGCAAACCAGCCATCAGTACAAATCAAAAAACCCTTAAAATTAGACTCAGTCTTTCTTTTGGTGTACTTGAACTTGTTGAACCAGTAGGAGGCAGACAGTTCTGACTAGGATGTGCTGTTGAGTTATATAACGTTTGCATGTATACTCCACACATTTATAAACTCACCTGCTCTTTCTTGAAGGTTGCAATGATCCTTTATCCAATAAAACTTGGTGAAAGGACCTCGGTCGACAGTACTGAGGTCCCGAGGTCCTTCTGATATCCGCCACTACATCTTGCCCTCGTTTGTGTTGAACATTTTCATATTGATGTGCCCATCAGTGCACAGTTAATAGCCTCAACAATGATAGAACTGTATCAGGTTCCTCTCAAGGTTTCTTTCTTATACCATCTCAGAGAGTTTTTCTTTGCCAGAATTACCACTTTCTCAATCATTGGAGATCAACTTAAAGAGATTAATTTGTGATGCTAAAATGAATGCCCATAAACCATTTCATTCTTTAAAGTTGCTTTGGGACAATAGTTAAAAGCACTTTTACAAATAAACTCGAGTTACCAAACATTTTTTCCTTTATATATAGTGAGGAGAGGATTATAATTCTCCCAAATTGTCATGACGTCAGGTTGCATGAAAATGTTTTTTTTCACACACTGTACCTTATAATTATGCTCCTGTGTCACTGTTTTATATGCATTTTGAAAGGTGTCTTAAACATTCGAAATCTTCACATTGTGACTAAGATTTTATTACAGGAAAATGAAGAGCTTTAAAACGAAGCGCTTTCCCAGCTGCTCTACATATGACATGTTTTTAAGTGATTCATGCACTTATAATACCTCAGTATACAATTCTGCAGAGAAAGAAATGAGTGAATTCATGGCTTTGTGATTATAACCAGTCTCACAAAGTATAATAATTTATCTGGATTCATTCTGGGGTTAGGATTCTTTGGGTTTTTCTCGCCACATAGTGTAAAAAGTACCAGACTATTAAGGAGATCAGTGGGAAATCATTATTCACAGTGTCACTTAGTACAGTAGGGGGAAAAATTAAATTAAAAATGTTTAAAAATTTAATTCATAAAAAGCCAAATCATTATTACATCTAAAAGCTTTTAAAATCCTTAAATCTAGTGTTAGTCTGTCAAATCTCAGGCTTTCTTCACAGTCCAGTTACATGAAACTCCAACACAACATGGTCATTTGGAAAGGATATAAAACACATTAAAAGATAAACCGGTCAGTGAGTGAGGAATGGGTCCTCTACAGTCTCTACTTGATTGTGTTGGAGTTCGTTAAAGGAGCAGTAGGCCGAGGGTACGAACTCACGACACTTTTTACTTTCCGCATGTAAACATTCGCCCTCTTGTCCATCTTGACCTTGTTTTAAAGCACCTGGATGTAATTTTTCGGCACTATGCCACGTCGACCGGCAAATTCCCCTACGAACCACTCCTCGTCCACCTCCTCCAGGGAGGACACGACGTCCCCGACCTTCAGGTGCACACAAACACATCGAGAAGAACACTCAATTAGAAACACTGACAAACTGTGAAGCAACATAGATGCAAGTACATACCAAGTATAGACAATATGGACAGAAGTTTATGGACACCTGAGCATGTTTTTTGAACATTCTATTTTACATCTAGTCCCCAGATAAGGTCCCCATTTGCTGGTACAGTGGATGTACATATTGATACTGTATTTAAAAGATGGTACAAAAGGGCTGCGAATGAATCCATGTCCTCAATATAAAATGTTATAACCTAGGGTATTTATTTTCCTTAGAGAATGAATCACAGCCCTGTTTTTGTTGCTGATCAGGCATAACATTATGACCACCTGCCTAATATTGCGTTGGTCCCCCTTTTGCTGCCAAAACAGTCCTGACTGGTCAAGCATTAACCCACAACTGTTCCTTCCTTGGACCATTTTTGATGGATACTGACCACTGCAGACCAGGAACATCATACAAGAGCTGCAGTTTTAGAGATGTTCTGACCCAGTCCTTACCTTTGGGAAAAGAAATTATAATTTGCAGCCTAATATCCCTTCACCTTTTGGTGGTCATAAAGTTATGCCTGGTCGGTGAACATCTTTCCTCCTGAGACTTGTTATAACCTAATCAGTGAGCATACATAGTGAATAAGACGCCATTAAACATTTTTAAGGGCTGGGGAGGTAGTAGCTCAGAGGTCATGGGTATATGTTACTCATCAGAAGGTGGGTGGTTAGGATTTGGTATCACCAAGCGGTTATGCTTTGTGTTCCAGGGGTGTTTTATCTTTGCTGACCCAGTGCTCAGACCCCAGCTTCCTAAAATAATTTCACTGTGCTTTAAAGTACATATGACAAGTCGAAACACCTTCAAATATCCAAATATACCAATTGAATATTATCTGTACCACCACCTTCTCTTTTTTTTTTTTTTACTTTGGGTTCATATTATATATGATTTTTTTCTGGAAATATAAATGTACAGTACGTCCACCAAAGAGGGGGATTCTACAAACCTTTCACAGCCACGGATTGAGTTCAATCTTGGACTTGGACAAACCTTGAGGATGATTCATGAGATGTAATGAGATCATGTCGAAGCTGTAACGAGGTCTAGAACGAGTCGGGGAAACAATGGGAAAACAACACAAACACACACCTTGAGGCAGAGTTCATCCTCAGACTCGGGAGTGAAATTGTAAAGCGCTCGGCCCGTCAGCCCCTTCTCTATACACACGGCAGGGTCTACAAGAACACAGAAGACAACAAATCCAGCATTTTAATACGAATGAAATCAAAATTCCATGTCAAGGATCAATAATTATGCAGAGGGCATTTACCACCACAATGTTGACACTTTTCCAATAACAGCATGCCCGAAAGTGCGCTCTCTTCTTCTATTACAGTTTTTACCAGAAATTGTACTGACCACAATTTTGGCACTGGAGATTTCCTCAAAAAAATGCTAAATAAAAGAAAACTCTAACAAAAAAAAATGTTTTCTCAAGCATTTATATACAATGCCCTAAAGTCCCTTCAGAAGCAGTTGCTATGGAAACAATGTATTAGAAAATGCACTGAAAATAAATCAGGGATTTGCAGATTAAAAAATCCATTAACGCCGTGTTGTATTGTGCATAAAACATCATTACCTACCTGGTGACTCAAGTGTCAAAGTCTCCGCTTGACTTTCCTGAATGAGCTCGACAAAATTCAAAGGGAAGAGCCCTGTGCGTCCGTTGTGGCTGCCACGCCCCCACTCATCATTCACATTCTCCGTGAGCGTGATGACATCACCGGTACGCAACGTCAGCTCGCCGTCTTCGCCGTCGAACGCGAAACGAGCTCGATATCTGAGGATAAGGATGGAAGAGCAAAAAAGGTTTACAAGGAGGTGATGGAAAGATACAAAAGGAGGTTGTGTATGAAATAGACGAAGCGGTATAAACCTGACACTGGTGTTCGTCTCAAGCTGCTGCAACACCGTCGGTGGCTCTTTCTTCAGCGGTTCATCCTGATGTTGACCTTTCCCAACTCCTGGAATGCCTGGTGTCTTGGTTGGTCCTGATGAGGCATCGAGAAAAACAAGAAGGTTCTCCTTCTGTAGAAAGAGGCACAAGAACGGACTTTCACACATCTGATATTTACAACGTGTCTGTGGGAACGTTTCATGTAATTACCTGCAAATAGGATTCTTCAGGATCACTGCTAGGGGGGATTTCTGTGGTGTTAACTGGAGGGATTTTGCTCTACAACACACACACAAACACACACCTCTGTTCATATATCTCTTAAACTAGAAAATATGACATTTCTCCCAGCTTTCTGCAGCTATTATAAAGAAAGCAGGACTTACCGTATACTCCCTGTAGAGAGGATGCCCAGGTTTTGGTCTCGGTGGCAGCAGCGGCCCTCGTTTGACTCCCCTCGTGGAGGAACCTGCGGATTTGCTCGACTTGATTGGAGGCGGACGCAGAGGAAGCGGCTTGGCCTCATTGGCGCTACAAAAAATACAGAGTTTATGATAGAAAAAAAAGCAAGAATGAAGGATTAGGAATAGTTTAATGATCAGCTAAAAAGGGGACAGAGCTGCTTACTAATCAGTACTTTATAACAACAGGCAGCACATACACATAGAACTTTATACTTAAATGTGTAAAAAAATGTGCTAGACTTACTGATGTGGTGGTGATGGGCCAGATTTGGTAACAGTTACAGCACTGACAGCATCCTGAAAATACATGTGTACAATTCTCTCATACAGACCACTAGATGTTCGACATGGCACCGCATGGTAAAGACTCTTTGAGGATTTTAGAGAATTAGAATTGTTGCGCTCCACAAAGATGCCCAAGGCTATAAGAACATTGGTAACACCCTGAAATTGAGTTACAGTAAAGTGGCCAGGGTCATACAGAGGTTTACCAAGAGGGGTTCCAAATGGAAAAACCTAGCAAAGGTCTATCAAAGAAGTTGAGTTGAGAAAACTGTGTTCAAATTGAGTGCAAATTGTGCAAGAAGCCATAAAAATGGCAACAAAGAAAACCCTAAAAGGAATAATAGTATTTCTCAATAACAAAAGAAAAGTAGCAAAAAGGAAAAAAGAATATACCTGTGCAGGAGTGTGTTTAGGAGTGTGTTTTGGGGGTTGCAACCTCCTCTGGGTCTGCGGTTTAGCTGGACCTGAGCACATTAAATGCAAGGATCAGAATTCAGAAAGTCAAAATTCAAACCAAAATAGCCAAAAGAGTCAAAGCGATAATAGAGGTTTACATTAAAAACACCCAAGAAGCACATGCTTACATTTTTCCCCGCCTCTGCTGGAGGATGTGAGTACTACAGGCTTCCCAGAAGCAGCCGTACTCGAGTCCTGATCTTCTGAACTTCTCCTTATTGAGGAGTTAAAGGGCATTTCTCCAGGCTGAACTATATCTTCCTGAGTAAAAGCTCCAGACTTGCGAGCAGCTAAAGGAGGTCTGGGAGGCAGCCGAAGTCGATTGGGTTCGTTTTTTACTTCGGAGGAACCCTGCTGCTGAGATACGGGTACTTTTTTCACGAGGGGTCTAGGAGCAGGAACTGGGTGAACCAATGGCTTATTTTGTTCTTCTAAAGGAATTCTGGTGTCCTCCACATTTGGTGTTGGGTTATATGGTTTTGCAGTGACCAGAGGTTTGGGATTCTGGGTTCTTGGTCGTGGTTCTGGTCTTGTTTTCGTTTCTGAAGGTTCACACACAATAGTGGAATCCAAACAGCGTTCAGTAGAAACTTTTTCCTCTTCTACACTCTTCTCAGTTTTCTCTATTTCATTAGTACAGTCGTCCTGTTTATCGTAGCCAAAGACGTCTAACAGGTCCTGGAAGTACTTATTAGATGTGATGTCTAAAGAATTATCAGTAAAACTGGAAAATACACTCTCTGTACCATTGTCTTTGAGGCGCACCAAGGTCTGGACTTTGACCTCTCTGGTTTCTGGCTGATCCAGAGGCTCCTCTTTAATCACTGAGTGCTGTAGGGCTTTAGAGCGTGGCCGTGGCCTGGGGTGTCCCGTAACCTCCTGTTTCACTGGGACCTGCGGCTGAGACTTATGAGTAATGTTGGGGGAGTCAGCAGTAATGGGAGTCAAGGGTTCCAGTGTGTGAGTGAAGTGAGTCTGAGCTCCACCAGGAGGGTGGGTTGGAGTGTGTGTGGAACAGGAGGGATCAGGCTCGTCTAGTTCAATCAAAGAGTGCATGTGCATAAGGACCGGCTCGGCAGGTTTCGGAGCGAGTGGGAGGGACGGACGAGGTGGTTTTGGGGGCCGGCGCACTGAGGAAAAAAACAAACACATTTGGTTCGAGTTTGGGTTTCAGCTAAAATATAAACACAATTTGTCTTTCGCTCAGTATGTAGCTGAAAACGCAAGGATTTTTATGCGTGAAGCTTGTTTCTTAGAGCATTCTGTACAAACATTTATAATAGTCTTCTCAGCTCGACCAGCTTTGTGTGGTTTCTGATGCTCTACAACAATTATCACGAACCCAAAACCTTTTCAAATACTTTTGAAATGGTGCAAGACTTACTCTGGGGTCTGGTACAGCTCTGAGGCTCGAGCGTCTCAGGGTCGGTCTGTGTGGCGATGGTGGTGGTATGACGTGGCGGAGCGGAGGATGACGAGTTTGATGATAACGAGGAGGACGGCGATGATGATGATGATGAGGAGGAGGAGGAGGAAGCAGCGACAGAGGAAGTCTGCGTGTTCTGCTCCCGACTTTTTTCTCTAATCACCTGCTCATATGATGGTGGTGGAAGCTGGGGAAAGAAAAACAAAAAATCAGCCGGTTTGTAAGAAACTGTTTGAATCCAACCCTGTTGTGGTCAGTGTTTTTATTCCTTAGTCATGGTTTCATCAACTGAGAAAAAAGACCGGTATTACAGCTTTCCTTACCTGCACTGTAAGAGAGCCAGACCAAGATGGCTGAGCAGGGGGAGGAGGTGCAGGGGGAAATGCCCCAGGTGCCCCTGTGAACCAAGAGTTTGTGGCCAGGGGTTCAGCTGCAAGAATAGTGATCTCAGGACGCCTGCAGAATTAAAAGATCATACAGATGACTAGATATTTAATACCAGATCATTTTATAATGTGGCTTGATTGAAAGGGAAAGTGGTAGCTCTGGGTTACTGATCAGTAGGTCTGGGGGTTTAAGCCCCAGTACCACCACTCTTGGGCCCTTAAACAAGGCCCTTAAACCAATATGCTCCAGTGGCTTCCTAATATTGGATTTCCCTGGGCTCAAGATGTTGGACTGCTGATCAGAAGGTTGTGAGATCAAATCCCAACACCACCAAGCTATCACTGCTGGGAATTTGGGATTATTCCAAGATAAAAACATGAATTTATAGCAATTGATGAGAAATTTGGGGAAAATATCAACTGTATTGCATTTATACATATACACACATTTATATACACACTGTATAAACACATTCTGGTATTTGCTGGGCAAACTTTAATACCATAGATAAAATAGATTTGTCCAAATAATGAACAAACCGGGAATACAACGGCCTTTATCACGGCACCCCTGGAGCACAGAGGATTTGCTCAAGGAGCGGCAGCTTGGCGATACCCCGAGGCTTGAACCCCCAACCTTCTGATCAGTAACCCAGCACCTTAACCACTGCGCTACCACTACCACTTACTTGAATGGATGAAATCTTCGGACTGTGGCTCCAATTTTCCTGCGGCCCTGCAGTAAGTGTGCTGTGTGCGTGTAATTGATGAATGTGCAGGGTAGAAATTCAACTGAAACTGCATTACATTGGGTTGTTTTCACCTAAATTGTCCTGCAAGATTTTATTTCTAACTACATTTAAATTAGCTAACTTGCACTTTTGTGAATTGACAGTTTATTCCCATATTTTCCCGTTAATGCCCGTGGAAAGTTTCCAGGAATTTGTCAACCCTAGTGGTGATTTTAATGTTTTGTTTTTTGTTTTGTTTTTGGAGGAAAGGAGTCTCCAGTTTCAGTACGTGGGCCATACAAAAGTCTGGACAAAGGGCTTTCAGGTTTCCATGTGCACTAGTAACTTTAAGGAAACATTAACCGAATATAACACAAAAAATTTAAACACTACAGAGCGTCCTGTTATAGTATATGAACTTCCTGTCCTGGAGCTATGACATGACTGATTATTACACTCCCTATTGTGTTTTATTCCTGACATACTGATTAGATTAATATTTCAGCACGCACTCGTTACCGAGTTCCAAAACAACACATGAGACACTAAGCTAAATAAAAAGCGCTTTATGAACACAAATACAATTCTGTACCCAAAGCGATAATGTTTTTCTTACTCACCGTCTGTCCCTGTGTGGATCAGTCGGAGCAGGCGTTCTGGTGGACGCTAAAAAAAATGTCAGAGAGGAAAAAAAGAAGACATCAAAACACAAAATAAGCGTTTGTGTCGCAAACGCAAAAAAAAAAAACCCCAGAGGCGTACTCACTCCTTTTTATCACAGCCCTGATGGACGAGAGCGCGCCTTGAGTGCTGAAACAGAAAGAGAAAGTTCTACGTGAAACTCGTTTTCCCATTCCTGCTTCGGAGTTTACTTTAGCGCATGAGCACAATTATCCGTTTCAGTGCTTCCAGCTGTGACTCATTTGCTCGGAGTGAACTTTGTTTTCCTCGCTGGAACTTGGGCTTATGCTGAGTAACGAGAAAAACATTTCCATCATAAAGTGACCGACCACACCAAAATTCCCCATCCAACCCCGACATTCCACCAGCGACTGCTGGATTCTCGTGCTCACGACACTCCATTTCATACCTTAAAGCCTCTCGAGTCTCCTTAAGTGAGAAAGTGTTGTTCTATACCCACAACAGCACTACTGTATCATTCCTACATTATGTATATAGACTGTGTTTTGATGTTTTTCTTTAAATTTTGTTATTATATTTATATTTTTATTCCCCTTTTTTACCCTATTTTATTCCCTCATGCCGGACCCTCGTCAAAAGCATTTCACTGCATGTCGTACCCTGTATGTATGTGTATGTGACAAATAAAATTTGATTTGATTTGATTTGATTTGATAGACTTGTATGAGGGACCCTTCAAACCAACTGATACTAAATGTGGTGTAATTGTTAATACTGATGATTTCTTCAAGAGTGGCATTTTCATTAGTCTCAAGAGTCAAACTGTAGATTTACTTTCTCCTCAGACAAGCTAAAGAATTTTTTTTGGATGAAATAATAAGAAAAGGAGAGAATCCTGAGGGCATGGTTGTTTTCATCCATCATAGCAGGAGCAAGTTAGAACAAGATGGGGCGTGTTCTTTTTTTAATAAATCTAAAGAAGCAGACTTTCGACAGCAGGTCCCAAGCAGGGTTTTCTCTCTCTCAGTATTTCAATCTAACTATTTTAGCTCGTATAATTGAAGGTATTATATCTCCGTATTTGCTCCAGAAATCCCATCTAAAGCTTGGCACCTACAATCCCTGAGCATTATGTAATGTAACACGTAAGTGCTTCTCTCAGACAAATTACACCTCTCCCGCGACCCGCTTCGACACGGCCAGAAAACCAGACGTGAATCCAAGCATGACCAATTATCCTGTTACGACAAAACAACCTCATACCTTGTTTTTCTTGACCTAAATCAACAAGTATTACAAGCAAAGAAAACCTTCTACTAAACCTCCTACTAGACCTTCAACTTCTAACTAAAGACTTTCTACTGTTCCAGCTTGAAATGTCTCTTGATTCATTCCAGAGAAGTGCAAGAAGTGCCAGAAACTCAAACCAGGGGTTTTCTGAAGCTCTCTGGATTTTGGATTGGGGAGGGGAGGTTAGAAAACCTCACACACACACACACACACACACACACACACTATCGAAACCAACAGTGACAGTAACTGGAAACTGTTTTTTCTGTCTTACCTGGATTGGCGGTGTTCAGGCTTGTTCCTTTCTGCTCGATCTAAACACAAACACGCACACATCAAACACACATCAAACACACTATCCAATATGGAGATACAAGATACACCGATTTCAGCAGATGTGAAGTAAAAAAATGTAAAACGGACCTAAAATTAACCAACACGACATTTTCATAACATTTTCGAGCCCAAGTGTAGTATAACTTGTAACCTGTAATAACTGTAACCACTAGCATTAGCCAGAGGTTTAATCAACAACATGAAAGAAACTTAAAAATGACCACTGCCCACCATTTCACTGGTTCAGTCCCTAACTAGAAAGCCAGGAAGCAGGAGAAAGAACTGTACAAACGTCTCAACTGCAATTCACAAAATAACTGAATGACTGTGTGCCAAAGAATCTGGCAGCACAACCAGCACTATTTTATGCCTGTAGCAGCTCCAGAGGGATCGAAACAAAGCCCATTTTACAATTCACGCCTACATTTTTGTTTGGTTTATAACCATGTAGATTTCAGCTCAATTCTAGCCACCTCACTTTAAAACATCTGGCCACACCTATGCTCACCTTTAAGGTGCAGCTGTGAGGAGCTAGCTTTTACAGGAACGCTTCACGGATAAATCGGTAACGCACATTATTTTTAAACATATATACATTTACACAGGAATTTAAGCCTTAATGTGACAGTGAAATGTTTCGCTTTGACCTGGACTTGGACTTGCCACTGACTTATTATCAGTTGTATATGGACTGGCTTTATTTCTGGGCATTGGTCTTTCATTATTGTTCATGCAGTCTTTTCTGTTCACATACACACCTTGTCCAGAAGCAATATTATCTACAGTGGCCGAATTATGAGAGCGATGCATGAAATAAAAGGATTCAATGATGGAAAAAAAGCAATTGTTTAGTCCAGGTCAATACAAAACATCTGGAGTTCATTCAAGACTTGAATTCCCATGTAAATTGAACGACTGAAGCTGAAGTAAAGTCATCACCAATGTATAAAAAGACATTTTTCTGTTGTCGTCATTCCTTTATACACATCCTCTAATGCAAAAACTATACATCTGCAATCCACTGGTTCTAGTAGCAGTCATGACAGCTAAATGATGACAGCCAAATTATGGTTATCATCATTTAACATAATAAGAAAAAAAAAAATGTAAACACCAAATGACAAGAAAACTGGATGAACATATAGAAGAAATGTCTTGGAGACTTGGAGGGCATTTTTGATCACATGACTGCTGGTTTTGGTCACATGACCCTTGAGGGTTCATGGCTCAGGTTTTAATTGTAACTCAAGTCTATATAAAGTATATATTAATGATGGTAAAGAGTTGAATGTATTGCATTTATTTGTATTCTTATTGTCTAGAAAGGGTGTAGCAGCATGTCCGGTCATTCCATACACCGGAGAGAAAGAAAAAGACAGGAACAAGAGAGGAAGAAAGATAATTTCATGAATTATTTGGAAAAATTGTTTGAAATATAAATATTTGGACACGTTAGCATGTAACTTTAGGAACCGTTCGGCTTTTCGGAGACACCTGTATATTGTAATCTAAGTAGGAAAAAAAGCGAAACGGAAATAGGTTACCTGGTGCGGTACTGGGCGCTCGCTGGTTTCGTCTCGCGCCGACGGCCTCGCGCGTCTCACGCAAACTTTCCTCTTCATCCTCCGCTCGCGCTTCGGCCATGATCTTAAATGGATACTGGGAATATCTCTTGTTTCACCACCAAAACATAAAGAGCATTTCTCTAATAAATAATCGTATAAACCCGGCCGCAAGGGGAAAGTCCGGCTTGTCCCTTTAAAACTCTTTAACACTCGTCCAAATCGGTTCAATCGCCTATTAAACTGTTCGCACTTTTCCTGGAAAATGTCTTTAGGGAAAGAAAAGACCAGGCGAAATCTCCGATCGCTATAAAAACAATGCCGCTCATTATCTGAAACTCCGACACGCTCCGATCCCAGTATCAGCGCTCGGGCGTTCAGGCGCGCTCCCGAGTCATGACGTAAACAGGAAGTTCTTGGAGGTGCGCGTGCACGTTTAGCGATTCCAGTATCAATGCAGGAAGAGTTCAGGACTTTGTGTCACTTTTAATTACATGATATACAGATTATAATGCAGGGAACATTGAGTAAGAAAAACACTGGTGGGTGCAGGTCACTCATCAGAAACAAAAAAAGTGCTGGAAGTTTCTAGATTGTGGACTAATCTGCAAATATTTACTTAAATGCATTTCAAGATTCAATGCCACAAAAGAAAAATACATGATTAGACTTCTAATTTGTTATGTTTAGTGTGAATAACCCAATTTATCACATCCTGTTTGCACAAAGTGTCTGTCACACAAATTGCTGCACTCAGTGTTTAAATGTACAGAATTTATTATTATATGAACAAATCATTTGCATAATTACAAATCTATTGTACTGCTCAAAAATCTCTCCATCTTTTAAACGTTCTTACTCCTGGTCTGCTAGAATAAGAAGATACAGATTACACTTGTTAATTAGTCACGTTTCGTTTTATATTTTCATGCCTTTCGTACAGTACCACATAGTGTTTAAAAAAGGATAATTATAATAATAAAATACAAAATTGTCTAATAAATCGTATGATAATTTCCAAGACTTCTGACGAAAAACTTTAGCACAATTCAATATGAAAAAAACAGAAACGCTGCTACAATTTTGCTACTATTAAATAACGATTTATTAATTTATAAGCGTGTTTATCACCTAGCAACCACAAGATGGCGGTATTCACACGATTATAAGACATACTTCATTTGTTCGTTCGTTCGTTTGTTTATTTAGTTTTTTTCGGAAATGTAGTGGATTGCCACAAAAATGTAGTGCATTAAATATAAAAGTTGTTGTTTTAGTAATGTATTATTAATAATGTAATATGAATAATGTATTATTAATGTATTCATGTATCGCCTCAAACGTCGAGGAGGAGGGATTAGGTCGGTGCGTATTTGCATATGTTAACGAGTGGGCGTGGTTTACGGGGAATCCTGAGTACCTTGTGTGACCGTCGGGATTATTCTGAGCCTCAGCCGGCCGACATGAACAACCAGGGATTTTATTACCATTTCTAATGTTGTTTTTCTTTGTGGATCTGTTTATTTCGGGTATCATGTGGATCGTGTGAAGTTTCAGCAGGAATGTGTGGACAAGAGTTTAATGGATGTTTGTTTCTTTCAGCAGACTGTTCTAACGGGTGAGGTTTATTACCGGATTAATTTACTTAAAATCTGTTTATTACAGTGCTTTCAAAATAACTTGATTAATTTGTTTGTGTATTTACAGAAAGTGTCTAAAACAATAACAAAAACAGCTGTAAACGAAATATAAATCAATAAACAAATCTCAGAGGAATAATGGAATATAGTGAAATCATATAGATAGATAGATAGATAGATAGATAGATAGATAGATAGATAGATAGATAGATAGATAGATAGATAG
>MU579904.1:5571967-5594467 GCA_024362625.1 Silurus asotus
TATATATATATATATATATACTACAACAAGAAAAAGTATGGTACAACCAGGACACTTCCAAAAGAGGTGAGCAAGAGCCTGATGGTCACTCTGAGTAAGCTCCGGAAATCCTGTGTGGCTAGACAGACGCCTCTTCTCTTTGGTGCAAAAGCCAAGAAAGCCGGCTTGTAGTTTGCCAACAGTCACCTGAAGGATTAGTCAGAAGTGTTCAAGAGATACTGTGTTCAAAAATGTATATTGTTATTATTGAGCTCTAAGCCAAAATGCTGTTGAATTCACCATCTGCATTCTTCAACTCATTACATTTACCTTATGTTGTCAGACCCCTTCATCCAGACTGACTTACAATAATCTTAATTATACAATGGAGCACTTGAGGGTTAAGGGCCTTGCTCAAGGGCCCAGCAGTGACAGCTTGGTGGTGCTGAAATTTGAAATTCCAATCGATTGTTTATCTTGGTTAAACATCTTTAACAGTGATCCACCGCTTCCCTACCTTCAAGCGGGAGAAGTCTAGTGAGGGAATGACCGTTAAAAGCTACTCAAACCTAAGTAATAACAGGAACTAAGTTGTTTGGCAGACACTCCGCACCATTCACTGTAAATATAAATAAACAAGTTCCAGCATATGTAATGTACAAACCTGGAAGTACAGAGTGTTTATTACAAATTTGTTGTATTGATATGTCTGATTTAGTTCATAGTTTAATTTAATTGAAGTATTTAATTGTCAGTGGTGGAGGAAGTGCAAAATCTATGTAGCTGAGTTAAAGTACAGATACGTAAAAATCTTAACTACAGTAACTTCTCTAATTTGTTAACCAGGAGGACACCTGGTATCTGGTTTTACTACTCTCGTTTGGACGTCATGAAAAGGAGGCAAATGCTAGCTGCATTATGGTTTAGCTCCTTCAACTCACTGGTAAGATGATGACATCTGTGGTCTCCAATGGTACCAGGGGCCAGACCCTGAATCTTAGGGGTGTAGATCCTGAGACATGCATGATTGTCTTCAAAAACCACTGGTCACAGGTAACACAATCTAAAACCATCTGATCGTCATAATTTGTGTATAAGTTGTGTTAAGTTGTATATGATCTAACACACTAAATACATTGTTAGGTTTTGCGGATCCTGGAAAAGCACGAGCCGATCAGGAACAGTGGGCTTCTTCGTTCAGGCGCGATCTCTGGCGATGAAGCGAGCGCTGTTCAAAACTATGTGGAGCACATGCTGTTCCTCCTGACAGAGGAGGAGTGTGGCATGGGTGGAGCCATGGGCCCCATTCTGGAGTTTGTTCTGCTGGAGAACGTGATGGAGCGCTTGTTTGTATGGAGCCTGCGGCGTGACTTTACGGAGGCGGCGAAACTCGAGCAGCTGTGTATGTACGAGATGCTGGTGGCCCGGGCACGCCAGCCCCTGCTGCACCACAAGCCCATCCTGCGTCCCTTCGTCATGCTGCTGTCATCCTGTGGCTCTAGCTCGAGCTCAGCACTGGTGGAGGCCGAGTTGGTGCGATTGCTCCACCGACTGTGTCACATGCTGGCACGTGATGATTCCGCCCTTCAGCTCTTCCTCTTCCACAGTGGGCAGGATCAGGGTGCTGCCAACTTCCTGCTCTTTTCACTGCTGTTGCCTTTCGTGCACCGTGATGGGCCGGTGGGTGCGCAGGGTCGGGAGGCTCTCGCCCTCATTGTGGCGTTGTCAGCGCAGGACATTACCGTGGCCAATCACATCACCCAGAACACCTACTTCTGCCCGGTGAGTGGCATCAGTGTATTATGGTAAGAATCAAATAATGGCATGAAAGTTAACGATGCATCAACGCATCGATTTAAAAAGTGTGCATGATATACAAGTTAGCATTTGTATCGCGATGCATCGTTTTTTAACATAATTGCAGCCGTAGTGGTGCATCTCTCTAAATACAGGCAAGGAAAAGAACGTTTGGTTTTATTTTAACTTTTTTCTTTTTCTTTAGCACCACAAAGGCCTGTTTGTGAAAGGGTCCATGTGTTAGAGGTCAGTTTGTAGTTTCCAACAAGATTGGCAACTGATTTCCTCAAAAACATAGTATAATCATCCTGGATGACAAAAAAATCTAATAAGCCTATTCAACTGTTCAAAAGTTATGGCACCCCATTTAAAAAAACGTGTGTCAATAACTGTGTCAATGTTTTGGCTTTTCAGCTCATCTCATGGACTCCCCTAAAATGTATCAACATATGGAGCGCACGTATACGAGTGTAAAGAATATAAGTGCGGCCAAAAGACAGAAATTTGTGTTTTTTTTATGTTTGGTTTGGCGTATGACAACACTTCCAGTATTTACGACTTCACTGACAATGTAGCTCATTAAAGTATAACTTTTTTTATAAAACAATTTCATCTTGTATTTTTTGTAATTCAGCATCTGGGTGAAATTATTTCATTCGCTATGCAACAGTAAACACTCTAAGACGTATGTTTATTTCAAGTGCAGAGCCAGGCACAAACACACACAAATACACACACACAAAACCCTTACATAACAGTGTTACAGTAATGACAGGAAAGAGGAAAGGGAGGGGAGGCTTAGTGTGTGACGTCCAGCCGTTCTCCTAGAGAGGACGAGAAAGAATAATGGATACTTACAACAACGAATGGAATGAGACGAATGCCAACACCGAGTTCAAACTCATTGAGCCGGGAAAACATAATAACGAAACCTTTGTGAGAAATGCCGAATGTCTATGATGTCATTAGTTATTTAAATGTTTATTGCCATAACTGGTGATGTCATATCATGTTGGATTTTACTGCATCCTGTGAAATAATATCATGCTGAGAGTTCGCTCAGATCCCTGGTTCAACGCCATAACAACAGCACGTCCCCACCCCCACTCTCACCCCCTTTTATAATCCGGGCTGGATGTTAATCCCATACACAAATCTCTGATCTTGGTATATGGTGTATTTTTTTCTGATTCTGATTCTGGTTCTATTCTGATTCTATAATACTGGGTATTTACACACTTGACTCTTTTCTCTTACAACATGCTAAACCTGTAATCTTTCAATATATTTGTGTGTAGGTCCTGGCCACAGGGTTGAGTGGTCTATATTCCTGGCTTCCGGCTAAGCTGGAGGTCTCCAGAGAAGGATGGCATTGTTTGGAGGAGGTGGATTGGATGCAGGTGCCAGGACTTGTACAGTTTCTCAACTCTTTACAATTCTGTAGCACGGTGTGTAAGGTGAGGCCCAGGTCAGAGATCCCAAACTGTGAAACGTAGAAAATTGTAATCCTCATGGCACTGTAACACAGATGTTTCAATGTATTTGTCCTCTATTGCACAAATTCGAACAGTCTACCTCCAGCTGTCACTTTTCAATAATACACTTCTGTGTTTATCTTCACATTTGCACCTTATACATATATTATTTGAAGTATATGTTGCACCTTTGCACTCCCAGAATGCGTTTATTGTATATACATATGTTCATTTATATATTTATTTTGGATTTATGCACAGCCCAATATATCAAACAGCTATAGTTTTGCTTAGATTGCTTTGTAAATCTACCATCATTAGGGCATGATGTTCATTTTCATTAACGGTTTCTCAGGAACCAGTCAGTTTCAGTTAAATTCTATTGTTCTGTGATTTTCTTTTTCAGGTAGCTCATCACTCTGTCAGGGATCAGCTGCTTGGGTACATCTACAACGGTTTCCTTGTGCCAGTTATGGCTCCTGCATTACACAAGGTGCTCACTGGTCTTTAACTAACACCTAATCATTTTGATCTCTAACTGGTCTAAACTTGTCTTCTCTCTGTGTGGTAACTAAAAAGTCGACTTTGGAGGAAGTGATGACAACCACAGCTTACCTGGAGCTCTTTTTGCGGCATATCTCCGACCCCACCCTCCTCCAGACCTTCTTACTTTTCACCCTCAAGCACCGTCATGACAACATCAACGTTCTCGATACGCTCGTCAGCAGAATCAACACTCCTTTTCAGGTATACAGGTGGATATTATATATCACACTCAGCGACGTACACTGTCGCTAGCCCCGCCCATAATAGCCTTATTTGTAGAAGATTTACCTCTAGAACTAAATTTATTTTCCTGTGCTGTAGTTGGGAACGGTATCTCTCGCTCTGTTTCGTACCCTGATTGGCCTCTACTGCGAGGACGTCATGCTGCAGCTTATTCTCAGGTAAATCTTAGACTTCCTTTATGTCCTACGTTCTTCACGTTAAGTTCAATAAGCGTACTAATGCAACATCACAGATTTATCTATATTTTTTTTCCATAAGTGATGACTCAGGTCAAAGTGTTGTTTCTATCCGCTGTGTACTTCTTCTTCTAATTTTTTCTTCTTCTCCAGGTATCTGATTCCGTGCTCTCACCTGCAGCGTGAAGGGTGGCGTAGACTTCGACAGCGAGACTGCTACTCTTCCACTGCTGCTGCTTTTCTTACTCTAACTCCCTCGTTCCTCATGGCGGCCAGACCCTGCTCTTCGCCAACGTTGCCCACTAAACCCGACTACGTCCTTTGGTCCAAGGTCACCGAAGGGCTGCTAATGGGCAACACAGGTAATGACCATTTAAATCTCTCTGCTGTCCAGAAATGAAATATTAAATATTATTAATAACCTGTGCTTCCAATTCTCTCTATTTTTCTAACAAAATATTTTAAAGAATTTTCCATGGGTGTGGATATTTCCGTGACCTCAGAGCCATTGATGTACAAAAACTACCTCCGGTACCTGAGCGATGCCCGCAGCATCATCAGCACCAGTGTGCAGGCGTGTCGGGTATGGTCCGCCCCTTACGACGGACTCAATCCCTCACCCGACGACTACCGAGCAACCGAGGAATTTGATGAACACCGGTATGGAGAGAGGGATGCAGATGCAGAGTGTCCACCTCTCACAACTCCTTATCTCCAGCCCCCAACCCCAAATCACAATCATGTCCGCACCACGACTCCAGAACTGGAGTGGGACGACAGTTATGATGCCGCCCCGGACAAAGAGGAGAACGGGGATTACCACTTTGTGGAGCAGCCGCAACCTCCGGAACATATTCGAGAGATGCGGAAAAACGCTATCATGCTGATTCACGGTTCTTATGTCGAGGAATCGGAGTTTCAGGACGATGTATTGGTTTATGATTTGATTGCGCAGAGGGACGCGAAAGACGCTTGGATCACGTCCTCAAATGTTGATCATGGAAGTCTAAATGAAACGGAAACAAACACTAGTACAAAGATTGATGTTAACAATGAGGTATACAATCAGGACACAAAAGGCGCTTCACTTTTAATAAACGGCTTCGCTGATGAGACGCAAAGAGATCTTTCAAATGATCAATCTGCTCATGTCTGTCAGAAACAGAGCATGGTTGTGGAAGAGCGACATCAGGATACGTCCAGCGCCTTGTCCAATAGAGAGGACTTTATTTCCCAATGTCTCCAGGTGATAAACCGGGATAAAGAAAAGATGCTGGATGGTTGTTACCAGAGGCTGTTCGCGCTCTTGCATGACGACGAGACAGTAACCGACTACAATTCGCTTTGCACCGATGATGATGACGAGGGAATTGAACGAGCAGATGAGAGAGATGGTGATACAAAGCAACATGTCCCATTTACAGGTAAGGTAAACTAGATGACCAGTTTGTGTGAATCAGAGGCACATTGATTTACTGCTTTTTCTCGTGCAGGCCCTTTCATCAGCGTGCTGCTCTCTCGCTTGGAGAACATGCTGGACAACACTGTGGAGGTGAACCTGCTAGTGACGGGGATCCTGGCCCAGCTCGCTGCATATCCACAACCTCTGCTGCGCTGCTTCCTGCTCAACACCCAATCGGCATTCCGACCCGGCGTCTGTTCTCTCTACCAGGTCTGGTTCTACATCTTTTTCAGTACTGCATCTATCATGTAGCACTAAAGATATACACACTGTATCGGATTGTAATGACGCACACACATTCGTATTTTAGGTGCTGGTTTCTGTCGGTTGCCAGATAGAGCGCCATGCAGCATCCAGGCCAGAGTTTTCACAGATGGTACGAGATGTTGCCCGGTATCTGCTCATCACAGAAGAAGCCCAAAAGGATCGAGGTGAATAGGAATACAATTTAGGGTTCCACTATATTTCTGATTTTTTTGTCATATATTTGCGATCACTACAAACAACAATCGCAAGTCTGTGCAATTTTTGGGTGCTTTTTAAAAGTCTTATTGATTTGAATCTATTTTGGGGTAAATAAATCAAAAACAATAATGCTTGTAATATAATTAGAACATAACTTTCATAACACAAACACAGAGTCTCACTCAAAATGAAACAAGTTAATATTCTAATGTATTCTTAAGCTCCACCCCTTATTGACATTCTATGACATTTCAATTCAATATTTATGTGTAGCGAATGCATGTTAGCAATGATATGTGTGGATGAAATAGGGTGTGGCTCAATTGTGGTGTGGCTGAAATGTTGTGTTTCTAAAATATTGTGTGGCTAAACTGGGTGTGGCTGAAATATAGGGTGGCCAGAATGGGTGTGGCTCAAATTTGGGGTGGCTGAAATTACTGAAATGTGGTTTGTGGCTGAAAGGTTGGGTGATTGAAATGCAGTGGGGCTAAAATGGGTGTGGCTAAAATGTGGTGTTTTGACAAAATGTGGTGTGGCCAAAATGGGTGTGGTTGAAATGTGGCATGGTCAAAATGGGTGTGGCTGAAATGTATGTGGCCAAAAAGGGTGTGGTTCAAATCTGGTGTGGCTAAAATGGGTGTGGCTGAAATGTGGTATGGCCAAAAATGGTGTGGCTGAAATTTGGTTTGGCCAAAAGATTGTGGCTGAAATGCGTGTGGCCAAAAAGGGTGTGGTTCAAATCTGGTGTGTCTGAAACGTGTTGTGGCCAAAATGGGTGTGGCTGAAATGTGGCATGGCCAAAGAGGGTGTGGTTTAAATCTGGTATGTCTGAAATGGGTGTGGCTGAAATGTGGCATGGCCAAAATGGGTGTGGCTGAAATACTGTATGTAGATTGCAATTGAAGCAAATTGTATTTAACATGTTCATGACATAAAAACAACCTTCCACTGAAGCTTAATTTATGGGGTGACTAAAGCAGCTAGCAATAACCATAAAACCATTTCCTCCATTTGTCTGTCCTTGCCCTCACCCCACTTAATCTCACTGTCTCGTAGAGTGGGATTTCCTGAAGGGAAACGGACTCGGCTGCTTTCTCAATGGCCACGTCTCCGGGCGGCTGCTGAAATCACTTCCTCCATGCCCCAAGATTCCACCTCAGGCTGAAAATGGAGTGTTTGCCACATTCCTTTATGGCGAGTTCCTGAAAGAGTTGGCAGCCATTGCACAGGAACACTCCATACGCCCGGACTTCCTTATAGAGGAGTATAGAGAATAAGAGTTTTGCTTTTTTTATTGTAAATGTTATTCGACTCAGAAGACTCCAAAAATCCAAACGTCTCTTTAATTGACCTAATACTGTACATTGAAGCCATACAATACATTATTGATGCTTGTACAAACTGTGTGTCTGTGTTTATTGTTAAGTTAAAAAATGCACTTACAATAGTAATATATCTGAATGTAATATGTATGTTATTTGTTTTGTTTTACAATGTTTGCCACGTTTTTGGAAAGTAAACCTGAAAACAAAATGCTTTTTTGATTGAGGTTACTTTGCAATAGTAAATTATAGCATTGGGACACATGATTTTTCCAACCAAAAGTTGGTTTATCCCAAAGCTGCACAAATTTGGAAGCACACAATTGTATAGGATGTCTTTGACTGCTGAAGAATCCAATTTTTCCCTCACTTGCATGACATGACAATGCACTTTAAGCATGACAATGCACAAAGTCAGCTCCATGAAGATAGGCTTTGCATGGGTTTTTGTGGAAGAGCTCCTACTATAAAGTTTTGAACTCAACCCTAATGAACATAATGACCTCAGGTGAATGCTGACTGCACCTCAGTCCTCCTCACCTCACCTACATCAATACTTGACTTTACTAACATTTAATTCCAAGATTAAATTTGGAATGAGATGTTCAAAAGGCACTTACGAATATTATGCTCAGGTGTCACATACACTTGTCCATATACTTCTTCTTCCTCTTTCTTTCTTACCTCTATGTCTCTCACCACATCCATAAACCTCCTCCTTGGTTTTTCTCTTTTCCCCCCTTTCTGACGGCTCCATCCTCAGCATTCTCCTACAGATATACCCTTATGTCCCTCCTATGCACATGTCCAAACCATCTCTATCAAGCCTCTCTCATCTAGCCTCCAAAATGTCCTACATGTGCGGTCCCTCCAGTAAACTTGTTTCTAATCCTGTCCATCACTGTCACTCCCAATGAAAATTTCTACATCTTCAGCTCTGCTACCTCCAGGTCCACCTCCTGTCTTTTACTCAATGCCACTGTCTGTAATCCATACAACATCGCAGGTCTCACCACGTTCCTATAAACTTTCCCTTTCACTCTTGCAGATTCTCCACCTCTTCTCCCTGCAACTGCACCCCTCCACTGCCCTCCCTCTCATTCACACACATGTACTCTGTCTTACTCCTACAGACTTTCATTCCCCTTCTCTCCAGCGCATTCTTTCAACTCTCCAGGCTCTTCTCAACCTGCTCCCTATTTTTTACCTAAAACCACAATATCATCCGCAAACATCATAGTCCACCGTGACTCCTGTCTGACCTCGCCTGTCAACCTGTCCATCAACACTACAAACAGGATAGGGCTCAGAGCTGATCCTTGATGCAATCCGACCTCCACCCTGAACCAGTCTGTCGTTCCTACTGCACACTTCACTGCTGTCACACTGTCCTCATACATGTACCCTCACATACTTCTCTGACACACCTGACTCACTATATGTATATATGTGTGTGTTAGTTAAATGTAGTAATTGAGTTAAAAAAAAGTTTTTGTTTAGCCTTGGGGATGCATTTTATACAATTAACCTCCAAATGTAAACAATCAGCTGAGATGAAATCAAATTTCATTTTATTTTATTTGTTTTTCTGCTACAGGCTGAGTTGGTAAATGGGAACGACTAGCAACATTTTTAACAAAAGTTATATTCAGGTGTTTATATTTAAATTCTTCCCCAATTTTAGTTCCAGACTCTACCATTTGAACTGATTCAGTTTTTTTTTTTTACCCAATACTTGATACACGTTTGTTTGCTAGTAAATCTACCCCTAACCCCAGATACTGGGTTGCTACTATTTCTAGACTTAATTTTATGTGCAGCTCATTTTAATTGATTCATGAAATAAAATGAGCTTAATAGCTGCCAAAAATATGTGATGCAAATTTCAATTTAAGGTGAATCTTAATTCCACAGTTCATATTAAGAGTAACATCCGGAACACTGCACATATTCCCAAACATCCATATATATATATATATATATATATATATATATATATCACACACACAAAAAAAAAAACACACATTGAAACATTATAATTCATTTTTATTAAAGCTTTGGCCATAAATACAAACTGCAACCCTGTCATTTTATTCAGGGGACAATATAACACTATCAGTGCACTTAAGCTGAACAACTTTACAATGCAAACCATATTACACTAAAATGAACAACAACACATATGCAAATATACAAAACCTAAAGTCTGAACATCGGGATGCCACGATAGAATTTCAAAAACACTGCAATTAGACCTTTAATACGAACTGTTTGCTTTCATTTTGTAGCCTTTAGGACGTATTTAGAATGTGCTGATTGTGTTTATAGCATGTAAATAGTGCTAAGCATCTGTTCTGGATGTGTGTGTGCATCTGTGTGTGTGTGTGTGTGTGTGTGTGGTGTAGGTTTTGCCGACGTGTGTTTTATCTATACCCCATAACTATGACTTAACTCCTGTGTTCTGGTTGGTAGTGGCAGTAACTGTGTAACTGTCGCTCCTCCAGGAGGAGGGATTAAAGCCAGTGGGGGCGGAGCGAGAGCGAGGTGTGTCTGTTTGGCCGAGGCCTTGGTACTGCCCCTTCGGAGAGGCGGGTACAGAGAGTGGGTCGGCTCCAAGTCGCTCATGAGATGCCCCTGAGAGGAGGCCGGTGTGCTCGCCCTGCACAATGTCCACTTCGGAGCCAAAGAAGAGTTTACGGGGGCGTCCGAGCATTGTGCGTCCTACAGCACACACACACACACACACACACACACACACACACACACACACATGATACATAATAAATAATAATTGAATAAAATAGCAATTAACAGATATTTTTACAAGAATGGTACAATAAACTACAATTAAAAACAAGACTGAACATGTGAGAGAGACACAGAAAGACAAAGACAATCAGAGAGAGAGAGAGAGAGAGAGAGAGAGAGAGAGAGAGAGAGAGAGAGAGAGAGAAAGAGGAGAATACAACGAAGAAGAAAGATACGTTATAGAAATAAATAAAGAGAAGAGAAGTGACGTCCAGATGAAGATACAGAAAAAAAGAGACATTGTATAAAGAGAGAAAAGAAAACAGACAGAGAGACAGACAAAAAAAGAGAAAAGCATTGCGAAAGAGGGAAAGGAGGGGAAGAAAAATACATAAACAAACTGCAGAAAGAGAAAGTAAAGTAGACCATTTTGTAGAAAGAGTAAGAAAGGGAAAGTGAGTGGGAGACACAGAGTGAAACAGACAACCAAGATCGACTAGAAGAAAGATACATACCCACATGACGGACTTGCTCTGAAATATCAGCTTGTATATCAGAGAAGTCCAGCATGGCAAGAAAGGAGTCGAAGCAAGAGCCTTCATCGTCTTCACGCACGTAGGGACGGTAACTGAAGCTGTAGTGATGCGCAATGGCAGCTACAAACATTTCAATGCAAATGACAAAGTCCTACACACACATACACAGATTTATTAATATCACTTATACAAGCTGAACCCTACAGATGTAAAATATTGCAATTCTTTTATTAATATAAATTGAATACTTATTTGTTTGTTGAGAAAACAACATGAGAAACCAGACTTAGAAAACTTAAATCAGACTTCTTTCTAGTACGGTGGTGTCATTAGCTCTTGGTTGTGTACCTGTAACCCTGTAGCCACAGCCTCCACGCTCTCCCACTCCCATGTACGCTTCTGAGAGATTACTCCAACCTTCACCAAAAAGGCAATGAGCACAGCCTGCCTGCAGAGGGAGACAAAGATCTAAAAATAACCCACAGCACCCAACAATGACGACTTAATTTTCTCTTATCACCCAAAAAGTTGTTTTCTTGTGAACTCAACATAACAAAAGTAGTTTTCTCGTTATCAAGACTTAAGACTACTTTGATCAACATTGATTTGCTTGTACTTTTTTCCATGTAAACACTCTTTTTCTGTCAGTGATTGACATCTTGAGACTGTCAGGTCATCAGAAACATTCACAAGGCATGAGATTTTCTCACAATACAATTACGTCGTGAGAAAACCGGTTTTGACATTGAGATCACAAAAAACACTAAGTTGTGATAACGAGAAAACAACATCTGTTTTGTCGAGATCACTAGAACGCTCTCAATAAGTCAGGATAATTAGAAAACAACTGTTGGTATGCCAAGATCACGGGAACATTAAATCGTGATTATGAGAAAACATTAAATAAAAACATTCATGCATGACATTTTAGGACTTCCTTAGTCATCTGACAAACTATTTTCACAAACAATTTTAAAGTGTTTATTAAGGTTAGCATGTAGTGAACCATTGGTGTGCATCACTAATGTTAGGGCTAGTGTGCAGAAGCCTTATAATAATCTGCATTTGCCATCAGAAGTTCAGCAGCTTCCAAATGACACAAGCACCACATTTCCACAGTCTCAGACAAAGAGGGTGCAGAACCTGAGCATTTTAGTTCACTTTGGAGCTAAATTCTCTGGCAGAAATGGCTCCTCCGGCGTATATTATGTTTCAGTTGCTCTAAAACAAAGGAGCTTATTTAGTTGAAAAGGTTTTTGGTCAACCGTGCCTTGGGAAACTCTTCTGTGATTCCCCTTACCTCATCCTCACTGTAACCAAATGCTTATGGAACTCAGTACTTAGCAATAGCTACACTTACTGGTGCTTGTTTAAAACGGTAATATAACATATATTAGACACATACTAAAATTTGGTATAGTTGGCCCTTTTGGAGGGCATACGGTATACGGGATTTAAGGAGTAACACCATATCAGTACAAACTTGTACTCACTCTGTATATTTTATCTGTATGACAAAGGCACACAAAGAGCCTGATAAGCCCAATTCCAAAATCTATGGAATGTATATTATGACAGAAACATGCTAAATAACCGGGCATAAAATTATCAAAAAGCTATCAATCATCAACTGAACACTGTTGGAAATGAACATGAAATAATCTGTAGTAAACAGATAACTAACAGGCTCCAAAGATCATCTGGTGTAACTCTTGCTGAAAATAGATAGCGTAAAAATCCCAGCTATCCCACCTAGAGGGCGCTAGACTTCAGACTGCTTCAGACTTGGTGTTATTTCTAAGAAAAACAGATTGTTTAACAAGAAAATAATGTAAATGTTAAGGCAGAAACGAACCAAAAGGAGGCGAACACCACCATTTTGACACAGAGGAATTTCCCGACGGGTTTTAAGGGGCTCAGCTCTTCCTTCAGTGTGCGGTAGAACAGCAGCAGGCAGTACATGGCAAACTGAAAACACACACAGTATATCTTTATATGTTATGACCTGCATCGGCTTGAGGGTGAAGTATTGGACAAAAAAACATAACTCGGTCACGTTACAGTGAAATGACTCTTATTCCTTTGTTTTGATGGAAAAACAGCTTTTCTTTTCCCAAATCACTGACACAGAGACTCCCTACTGAGTCAATGAATATACTAATGAACTGTTTTTAAGGTAAGAAGTTACATGAGAGAAACATGAGTACCAGCTGGGATACGTTGTTGACGATGACCAGGTAAGTCCAGGCATTCCTGAAGCTGAAGTTTCCCTCATCATAGACTCCAAACAACTGACACACACTAGAGATAGAAAATACACAACGCCACAGTGGTTTTTGTCCACATTCACTGGTGTATTATGTGTGTAATTTTTCCAGAACTTTGTCGAAACATGTTCACTTACAGCGCGATGACAGTAGTCACAGGTCTGACCACAGTGTACTGAAGAACTCCCAGTTTACACCTGAACAGAAGAACCCTGCGAATAGAAATACAAATTACACAGGTTTTTTTTTTAATTGAAGCTTTACGAGTCAGACTATTTATACAATATATATACGGACAGTATAAATATACAGATAGTTTGCATACTTTTATTGTGCTGAACTTGATGCAGTGTATACGTGTATACATGTAGCATAATGTTATTTCAACGGTGACATAAAAAAAATCAAGATATAAATGAGTAATTCTCCCATTAACTATAACCTGAGAATCTATTCTATAAACAATACACATGGCGAACCCAAGATTCCACATTGTCACCAAAGTTTCTGTTAAAAACCAATCATCTTCCGAACCATCAGTACCATTCTTAGAAAATTCTAAAATACGATTCAATAATATAACTTATTTTTTTGCAAATAGTAGACTAAACATCACATAGGTCCATTATATCCTAATTAGTTAGCTCATTTCAGAGCAGGATAATTGGACCCAACTCATGCTAATTGATTGGATGTTGCCAATATTGTTGACGTGTTGACTAAAGTGGAAAAGGTTAATGGTGAAATAGCTAGCTAGTATCTAGAGTAAGAATGGCTAAGCTAATACAAGTACAGCTGCTAGCTTGTTACTATGATCTGTTACTATGACTGACATCAGTGGCCTGTTTTTGAATTTTAGGAATGAATTAGCACTCGTGTGGTAAAAAAAACAAAAACGGTTAACTTTTCAGAATTTTTCCTGCAGTGTGACTTTTTCTATGACGACCAGCAAACCAAGAGCCAATAAGAGGCATAACCTGAGGATGAGATTAGCGTGACAACTTAAACCACCTCAAGGAAAATGTTTTAATTTCAAACATCTATGTGGAAGATTTGCCCAGTTTCACGATTGCTCTTTTTTCCAACTTTCTGTCCACGATTAAATCGTAGACGTGGTAACGCATGTATTCCAAATAGCACCAGTTAGCACCATTAGTCTCATAATATTTTGATACCACTTTGTATGTTCTACGGATTGGGTTACAAATGGTACCACAACCAGCCAATAGAGGGCGACACAGTTTCTAGTTTATGGCCTAGTGTTAGAAGAAGCAAATAAATATCTGTTTTGGAGTAGGCTATAGAATATAGCGATTAGAAGTCTTCCTTTCTGTGGAACTACCATCAAAGTTTTATAATGATAACAAAACAGATCTGATGTAAGATCTTGGCGGTGTGTGTTTGTGTGTGTGTGTGTGTGTGTCCATATCCATGTTCCCTTATTCACTCACTCTCCCATGGCCCATGGAGGGCAGCAGCAGAAAGGAGGCAGAAGCAATCGCTGTTCCTGAGCCTCCAAAATAAGTGCCAGGTTCGGGTACTGCGTCTCCAGGAAGTTCAGCAGGAACATCAGGAAGTTATAGATGACATACGCCTCGTAGCACTCGCGGCAAGTGTCCACATAGATTGCTATACTGGGATACTTCAGAGCGATCCACTGCGACACACACACAGGCATACAGTTACAGAAACACAAATAGAGAAATCCGTTCTGTGTGTTCTAGAGAGCGAGCGAGATACTTACGCTGTCTAAGCTGTAAATCGGCACCATCCATAAGATCCTGTAAAATTATAAAAGGTGTAAACATTTCATATGGAGTAAAACATTTGGGGAAAATCGCCTTCTGTTATAGGAAAATGCTATGAGCACATGTATTTTCTCAGTGTTCATACATACATATTATACCACACGTCATGATGCGTTTTATTTGTTTATAGATACTGTTTGGGTTCATCTGGAAATCAAATCATTCACCAGCTTCATTAATGAATACATTTTAGGAGCTAAATGACACGTCATGATTATATACACACACACATTACACCAATTATTGTGTATTTCAAGGAAATTATTTCCGACGTTTTTATGCATTTGTCTTTGGAGTGATCACTTTTCAGCCCTGGATCATCTCCATCTTTACATACTTCTGAGTGCTCAGATGTCCAAAATGTACACTACAGTATGTGTGTGTGTGTGTGTGTGTGTGTGTGTGTGTGTGTGTGTGTGTGTGTAAGACCTATAGCCTATATGTGAGATACTGTATACCTGATGATAGGCTTCTGTAGTTCAGGTTGTGTGTAGTGCACGAGATGCTGCAGAATGCCCCACAGAGAGATGGGAATGGTCAAGAACACAAACACACCCGCGATGAACCACGCCTTAGTGTGTGTTCCAGCCTGCAACAACAACACACACACACACACACACACACACACCACCGTTTACGAGAGAAAGGATGCATCCCATCACTGTTATTGTCGGATCTCGGTGTGCTTTTGATGCTTGTGATGGAGATCACATCGGTGTTTACAGTATGCGGCAATAATAATATAAAATTTGGGGCCTAGAATTAAAAAGAAAGAAATCGGGAACACACACACACACACACACACACACACACACACACACACACACCTCGGCTTTCTGGAGCTGCCACACTGCCAGCGGTAAGGCCACGGCCACGAGCAGCGCGTAAACCGTCACGACGAGCGGCCGGAGCCAGCGGCGCCACCCCGCGCACAGCCGCGCCATGTTCGCCTTCACGCGCGAGCTCCGAGCATCCCGAGCATCCTCCTAGACGGTGTGGTCTGGTACTGGAGCTCGAGCAACCGGAAGGATGCTGACGCACCAGCACGCGCACACACTGTGCGTCCAATCTGCGCGGCCAGATTCGACTGGATTACAAATCCGATTCCCGGTTCCTTCATTGGCGCACAGAAGGGCGTAATAATAGAAACCATAAGTATTAGAAGGAAATTCGAAGCATTTTGGCCATCAGCATTAGATTGTTTGTCTGTCAGATTGTTTTGATGTGTGTGTGTGAGTGTGTGAGTGTGTTTGAGTTTGAGTTTTACACAAATACAGAATGGTAAACGTTATGTCTGAATTCTTTCTAGCCCAGACTGTACAACCAGGTAGCCTAAGAGTGACAGTGTTGTCACGTGATTACACCATAACACGCCCCCTATTTAAAATAATTAAATTAGGACCAATCAAAGTGCAAATGATAAAAACAATGTGTATTATTATATAAACATTCCTGTGCCAGTGGATACATAGAGCTACAAGTTGACAGAAAGAAAGAGAGAAAGAGGGAGGGTGAGATGGAGGGAGGATTGAGAGCAACAAACTGTGTATTTGAGAGAGAGAGAGAAAGAAAGAAAGAAAGAAAGAAAGAAAGAAAGAAAGAAAGAAAGAAAGAAAGAAAGAAAGAAAGAAAGAAAGAAAAGAAAGAAAGAAAGAAAGAAAGAAAGAAAGAAAGAAAGAAAGAAAGAAAGAAAAAAAAAAGATAGACAGGGGACAGGGTGAGGGGGTTGGTAGTAGTGTGTGTATGTGTGTGTATGTGTGTGTGTGTGTGTGTGTGTGTGTGTGTGTGTGTGTGTGAGGCGGGGGTAGAGAGTATATAATTGCTCACATGTGCACCAACATATGTTGAAAACCCACAACTCTGATTAGTTAACTACATGAAAGTGGAGCTGTGCTGATGTTAATTCTTTAACTGCTGCACTTTAGTCTTCAGACACAGGAACAGATTTTTACTGCAGATGCAGGATGAACTTTCCGTTACTTTTTCATTGCCTAGAAGAAGTTTCAGAAAGATCGCAGGAGGACGGGAATCGAAATACGTCATAGGAAACCTTACAGCTTTGGCTTTAGCTTATATGTTCACACATGCAGGAATTTGATCACTATATGTGGCAAGCAGGTGTTCCTACTACAGGTCGCCATGGTAACCTTGATCGATGGATGGCACAGCTGAAATTCAATGTATCAAAAAAATTAGCATATGTTTGCATAAAATCGTTTTGTTAAGCTTTATTGCATCACTAGTCACGCCCACATCTACTCAATAACGGTTGCTGATGGTCAGGAGGCCAAATCGCCAACTCTTATTGGAAATGATGTGATGTGTGATTGCGGGTCGCTGTACGTGTGAATGTAGCTGTACATGTGAATGTAGCTGTACGTGTGAATGTAGCTGTACGTGTGAATGTAGCTGTACGTGTGAATGTAGCTGTACGTGTGAATGTAGCTTGACTGTGACTGACAGTGGAGACTTCTTTTCAAAATGTAGTACATAACTTCTTGCAGAAAATGTCATCATCTCGACTGTTACATCTTTTAAAAATCTGTGAATGTGGAGTGTCTGCTGTTAATTTTTTTTTATAGAAGATTAATCAGTAAAACATTCTGAAAAATCAGAATCCAGAATTTAACCATTATACAACCAGTTATTTTAATATATACACTGCCTAAAGCATGAATAACTTGCAAAAGGTCATCTTTACCAGTTGGAGATTTCTTTCTGCATCCAGTTCATTCCAGAGCAGTTCAATAGGATTTCGATACAGTGAGTGTGCAGGCCTTTCCATAAAAGATAACATGCCAGATGACTTTTTGTTCTGTAAATAATGCTTGCAGAGCTTGGATGTGATGAGAGGTCAAGTCAATACATGTGGAGTCAAGAACTCTAGATGGATGTATGCTTCAGATTTCCTTGTCTTGTTGCATGTTGAATTCTGTTCCAATGAGCCACAGTCCAGATGGAATTACATGGTGTTGAAGTATGGAATGTTGAATCAGTATTGTTGGTTACATAAAAACAAAAGGAACATGCATGAATCTCGAAAACCATAAAGATTGAATTTTTCCAAACATTTGACAGACTCTGTAGTACATTACCAAATGATATTGGGAATAATAAACACAAAGATGTCTGATTAACAGCACTTTATTTGATTGTGATCTGTTCAAAACGAATAGATAAATTAAAAACAGGCAGACGTACAAATGCAGAAATGGTGTGTGTTACTAATAACAGTTAGGCATGATGGCATTATTTGTAAGTACGAGGTGAACGCAACCAGATGCATCATGAAAAACAGCACATCGTACGTTTACGCATTGTGATGTGGTTTTCTCAATAAAAAGTAAAGATCATATTAAGAACGAGGGAAAGAGTTTTACAATGTGATGCTCGCGCTCTCGCAATGATCTTCAGGGAAACTCGACTCAATGCAGAGGCAATAAAATGAGCCAAGCAGAAGCCTCATCTTAAAAGTTATGGGCTTTGATGTTGTTGGCAGCAGTTCATAACCATAATAAGAAAATCATGTTGGGGAAAAAAAAAAGCAACACACTAATCAAATCTATCTGATTATATGAATAGGCATCAGATATGTGTCTAATTATGTAACATGGCTTAAAAATGTGTTTTTAACCTGGTTATCTTGCTCAAACGAACGTCCACATTAAATAGGTGATGGAGTTGTTGGATAACAATTTACACTGAATAAATATCATATAAGAACAACAATAATAATACAATAGAATACAATAGAATAAAATAGAGCAATAATACTATTAACTATATGACATCAAGACGTGCGGTTTGTATTTAAAAATGCAAAGTGGGAAAAAAGTGTCTTTTTTTTTTTTTTTTTAAGCATTTTGAGACAACGGCAATTTTTTCAAAATGTCCATCGTCTCAGTGTGTTATGGGTTTTTCTGTAAGCATGCATCCTCAGTTGTAACTGTCCTTGCGTAACGCTGTGCGGTCTGTAAGGCCGTTCTGCAGATCAGGGTTTTTGTACTGTATGCTGGTTCCCATGCTGCTCAGCAGAGAACCCGAGTTACACCAACAACACAGGCATGACTGAGGAAGAATTGAAAGCAATGTAAGTTAACAAAATACAGGAAGTCCACCAATCCCTAATCATTTAACATATATAACACACAGCGCCAGAATACGTGACGTTATTAATCACAGAAACAAACAAAACCCTAGGTATGCTAGTTATTAAAGAGAACATGGCAGATAAGAAATAGAAATGATAGACTTATGGAGTGGGGGAGCAAATGAGTAAATGAAGCGGTAAAAAGTTGTACCTTGAAGCAGTTTTTGAACTTCTTGCTGACAAGGTAGAGTATGATAGGGTTGATGCAGGAGTTTATCGTCGCCAGGTTGATGCCGAAGTAATCAAGCACCAGCAAGAAACTAGCAAACACATACACAGTCAATACAATTATTTCTATAATACAAATTATGAGGGTGAAATCGAAAGAACATTGTTGACACCAAAAGATTTATCATTCTCAAATCCACCTTTGGCCTAATGTCATTAAGTCTTTGGACCAATTGTAAGCAATTGAAACCACATTTTAAATCAGCTTTGACCACCAAAAAACATATATACGCTGGGCCATGTCAGTTTGTTACCAAGTAAGTATTACAGGCCAGCACTTTTGCTAGCTAGCACATAGCGAAGGTGATTAGTTTTTTAAATAATGTAAAGCTACAGTAAGAGTGAAACCAATAGCAATTTAAGGAAAATGTTGATCTTCAACGTAGATTTGTTTTGTCTCAACAATCCCTGTACATATCCATTGTCTGTACAGAGACTAAATAGGTAAATGCTAGAAAAACAATAGCTAGCACACGATTAGCTTTAATGTCAGAGTGTTTTCTGCATTTCACATTTACTTTTATGAATGTAAACGTGTAAAATGATTGTACACACTATTAATGAGGTATACACATATATATATACACACACTGGGAATATTATCTATCTCAGAGGTATTGGGAAGAATTAAATGCTAATAAATAAAGACTCAATTACAAAACCTTGCTGGTTTCTGCTAATCTCCGATTTACAGAAAACTGACCACAAATCTAAGAAATGTCACAATTTTCGAAACAAATGAACCTGATTTTACTACATGCTTATGTTTCTTACTTGAGCAGATCACAGCGTTGAGCATCATGCTGAAAGTAGGCCATTTTCTTTAGAATTCGACTTAGGTGAAGAGGAAACCAGCACAGAGCGAAGATTAGGACCAGAGAGAATACGGCCTTTGCTACCTCACGTCGCTGCAGACAATCACACATACATAATATCGTTAATTCACTGTATATGTTTAGCATTGGAAAGATGATAGAAATTTTTGATTAAAGCCAAACAGGTCTCATTCAGTGCAACTACATAACTGTAAAAAAATTATAATAAAAAAACAGCAAGAAAATATTCTCATTTAAACTCTTAAGCTTCAACTAAACTAAGAATTCTTTAATTTTCCATTTACTTGAACTAGGAGACTCAAACCTGTTCCAGCATGACGATGTTTATGTGTACAATGCCAGCTCCATGAACATATGCTTTAAATGGGTTGGAGTGGAAAATTTTAAATGTGGCCTGCTATAGACCTCTGACCTCAACCACCGTGAAAACACTTTGGGATAAATGTGAATGCTGACTGAACTCCACTCCTCCTCACCTCACCTACATCAGTACCTGACTTTACCAACTGGCTTAATGAACACAACTTTCCACAATAACACTCCAAAATCTAGAGGAACATCTTTCCAGATGAAGCGAGGTTATTATAACAACAAACGTGGAGTTGGATGTTCACATCTGGATCTTATGGTTAGGTGTCCTGAAACATTTGTTCTATAATATCTAAAATGCAGGATTTCAACATTTAGATTCACTGATTGAAGTCCTAATGACTTACCTGCTTCAGATGTTCGCTGAGTGCAATTCTCAGACTTCCTTTCCTGTAGTTCAGCATCTCGCAGGTCATTAGAGTGTAGAAGACGGCTGTGCACGCTAACGGCACGCAGAAGTAAAACCCAAACAGCCACCAGTCCTTTGCATCTCTGTAAAACTACACACAAACACACACACCGATTTTAATATACTACAACACATCTGAGGTAAATGTTGATCTTCACATTAAATTTTTACCATCACTTTAACAGCTAAATTCTACCAAAATGATTTGCATATACACAAGCCATCATATGATTAGCTTAAAACGTCAGACTTTCACCTAACCACAGTGTTTTCTCTTTTTTCTCTTAAATATTTGCTGGCGTCTTCCCCCAAACATTGAAACCAGCCATAATGTTACAATAGTGTTTAGGTTTTAGTGAGAGGGTTTAGCATGTTAAATACTTACAGTCATAAACTGTGATTCTGGCCTGAGCATACAGGTATGTACAGTCACGTTGTTGAGGTCAAAGCTGACCATGTTGAACCCCACAGCTTCAGGAACAGCCAGAAGAATGGACAAAACCCAGATACACATGATCTCTACAGCGGTTGAAGCTGGGATTCCTACGCCTTGTACACGGCTCCAAGAGGCCACGGCACGATACCTGAACGCAAGTATAATTGCATTGATATCTATATTCACACATCACCAGTTTGCATTCTAACACATGTCCTACATATGAATGTCCTACCTGTCCACACTCAAAGCACACAGGTTGAGCACCGTTATTCCAACCGAAGCCTTTTGCAGGAAGGGAAAGAGTTTACACAGGAAGAGTCCGAACATCGTGTCATTAAATGGCCACTTCATTGCCAGCAACTGCATGAAACCCAGAAAAAGCACACGTTTTAAAATGTTGTCTTTTGTTTTTATGACAGGCACATAGCAATCCAAGTGCAACACAGGTTGTCTTCGTGTACTGTGAAGGCAAATGAACAAATTCTGGACAGATACCATTAAAGGGCAGCATTTAAGAAGAACTTCCTGTTCTGTAGCGTGTGTGTTGAGTGATACATCGATAGAAGATCCAAAATAAGCATGTCAGAGTGACCTAGCGCCGAGACAGCTTGACGCACACATACAAACACACACACACACACACACACACACACACACACACACACACACACACACACACACACTCACTCACTCACACACACACTATCAGTACTTGTGAGTGATGGTGAAAAAGCCCAGGCAGTGGTAGATAATGATGTAATATACTGGAACACCTTTGAAATCTGGGTGACTGCATTGTAGAGAGTCTCTGAGGAGTGTGTGTATGCGTATGTGTGTGTGTGTGTGTGTGTGTGTGTGTGTGTGTGTGTGTTTGGGTATTTGTGCTAAACTGGCAGACTTCTCCTTGTAGCAGGATCCCTTTTAAATGCTTCCATCAGAATCCCATTTCTTCACTCCAATAAACATACATAAACACTACTCGATTGGTTGTACTGTGGAAATTAGGAGTAAAAAATCCACTAAACTGGAGATATAACACCACTTTCATTGTTTTGAAGGTCTTTGTGTCATGTTCGAAGCCTTCCAGCTGCTTCGGGTTTCAGACAGACTATATAATTACCTACCGAATCTTCAGTGAGTCATGACACACTAGACTCTCTGATTAAATGTGATTCACTACTGGCAACTGGGGCCTTATTTCAGTTCTTAAAAAATGTATGATGGATAAAGTGATTTAGTTCTCGC
>MU579904.1:5599963-5652463 GCA_024362625.1 Silurus asotus
TAGTGTTCTTTCTTTCTTTCTTTCTTTCTTTCTTTCTCTCTCTCACTCTCTCCATTATTTCTTACTATTTTTCTTTCTTTTCTATCTCTTTATTTCTTTTCTATCTCCTACATTCTTTTATTTCTGTCTGTCTGTCTGTCTCTCTCTTCTTTCTTTCTTTCTTTCTTTCTTTCTTTCTTTCTTTCTTTCTTTCTTTCTTTTCTATCTACTAAATTATTTTATTTCTGTCTGTCTCTATTTATTCTTTCTTTCTTTCTTTCTTTCTTTCTTTCTTTCTTTCTTTCTTTCTCTCTCTCACTCTCTCCATTATTTCTTACTATTTTTCTTTCTTTTCTATCTCTTTATTTCTTTTCTATCTCCTACATTCTTTTATTTCTGTCTGTCTGTCTATCTCTTCTTTCTTTCTTTCTTTCTTTCTTTCTTTCTTTCTTTCTTTCTTTCTTTCTCTCTTTCTCTCTTTCTTTCTTCTTTTCTTTCTTTCTTTCTTTCTTTCTTTCTTTCTTTCTATTCTATCTCTTTATTTCTTTTCTATCTCCTACATTATTTTATTTCTGTCTCTCTCTTTCTCTCTTCATTCTTTCTTTCTTTTTTTTCTTTCTCTCTTTATTCTTTCTTTCTATTTTTCTTTCTCCTACATTATTTTCTTTCTTTCTTTCTTTCTTTCTTTCTTTTTTTCTTTCTTTCTTTCTTTCTTTCTTTCTTTCTTTCTTTCTTTCTTTCTTTCTCTCTCTCTCTCTATCTCCTCATTATTTCTTTCTATTTTTCTTTATTTTCTATTTCTTTCTTTCTTTTTTTTCCTTCTCTCTCTTCATTCTTTCTTTCTTTCTATTGTTCTGGAAATCAGCACGCTGCCATGCTGCATTTAACGATAGAGTAATTGTATAACCTGCTAATTTGACTTCACATGTGAACTCCTGTAGCACTAAAAACACACTTGCCACAAGGAAACCTAATTTGTTTTGCACTCACATCCTTAATATGGCACCAGTGGATGGAAAGATGTTTTTCTTCATAGGATATTGCACATTTAAAGCCACTCTGTTGTGGTTTCATTGCAGTCACTGAAAGTCTGGTTAATAGATGTAGCGTCGCTGTTCCCTTTTCACACAAGAGATCTGGTCTCGTAAATACGCCTCAGATCAAATCTTTGTTCAGTTCCTCTGGTGCTGCCACAGGAAAGAGACATCTTTATAAACTAGAGAGAGGATTGTGCACTGATAACAAGAGCACAAAAACAAACCCAATGCATGCACGAAGAAAATGAAGTTGTAAACTTTAAAACCACAGTTTTTCCATAGAAACACACATTTTTGGATGGAAAGTTCTGTCTCAAA
The DNA here is from genome assembly GCA_024362625.1 of Silurus asotus. Taxonomy (NCBI): domain Eukaryota; kingdom Metazoa; phylum Chordata; class Actinopteri; order Siluriformes; family Siluridae; genus Silurus; species Silurus asotus. The sequence goes on from MU579904.1 coordinate 5,601,298, forward strand.
TCAAAAACATTGCAAGTTAGAAAGAAATTCAAACACATTTCAATTGTTTAACCTCTTTCTGTGGAACTACAGTACACTGGTCCTCTGGGAGGTCTTGTTTAGCTTCAGTGGAGGACAGTAAGCGGTAAATCAGACCTTCTTAGGAATTCAACACTTTCACAAGATGTAATGGAGTACTTCTGAAACTTTTTGTAGCCACAGAGACTCCTTGGCTTGTGTGACATTATTTACCATATAGATTCAGGTGAACTTGTCAATAGTAATTATTAATATAAATCTCATTCAACTTGTACAATGATGGATTTTTTTTGTATTATTTTTGTGACTTGTAAATATATTTGAACATATTAGTCATAGCTATTATTTACAGGCCTCTGTCAGGTCTGTTGAGTCCAACCATATGTGCATCTTTCCCAGGATGTTTACACAAATCTGGAGACCCACAATTGTATACAATGGCTTTAAATGCTGTAGCATGAAAATTCCCCTTTGCTTGAGGAGACACAAAGCCGACGCCTTAAAGATAGGCTTTATATGTCTTGGGACGCTTGTAGATGTTTCATTCGTTTTGACATGTTTTCATGCATTATAGACAAAAGTATTGGGACACCTGACTTTTCCAGCATAAATATAGTAAAAATATTGTATATATTAAAAAAAAAAAAAAAAACATAAAATTTTTATTTATTAACAATGGGACTCCAAGCTGTATATATTTAGCTGTGTTTTATATTTCAGCACTATATTAAATGTCATGGTGTATAAAAAAATAATAATAATAATAATAATAATAATAATAATAATAATAATAATAATAATAATAATAATAATACGATGAATGAATTGCATTTTGTTTTTATTGTTGTTGTTGTTGTTGTTATTATTATAGTATAGTATACATTAAAAAAACAACAACAACAAAGTAAATTAATAAATCTTGAATGAATCAATTAAAACAAATTAAAGCGTAGGAGCGGCAATCCCTTTGCGCATGCGCTTCCGTAACCTTGACAACGCGTTCCCACGTTCGCCGAGGAAAGCTCAGCTGTACGGACTTTCAGGTGAAACAAAAAACTTAAGAAAACCTTTTACAACCAAAACATTTACGTTTTTGTTTAATGTAATCATTTTGTTTTAACAGAGCATCGTACCAAAGAAGTTTTGTGAAACTTTTTTTTCCTTTAGGTGCCGGAAATCACGTCACAGGTGTACTTTATGTTGTCATTGATGTGATCTGGGGGAAAAAACTTGTGTTTGGATCTGAAACAATCCTGTCGGAATGGCTTCAAATGGGGTTCCCCGAAAGAAAGCACGATTTCTCCCTGATATCAATGAGAAGAGCCGTGTTAAAGCCAGGTACAGTAACAAACACCTATAAAAACACCTCCAAAAACACCTCCAAAAACACCTGAAACACTTCCAGCTCACTCAATAAACTGCTTATGCAACTGGAATAGTATATAAGGCTGGTTATATGACTACTTATAAACTTATTAATGATCAAAAACTGACTGGAAACTGTTAATGTCTACTTATAAAACTTGACAAAAGACTAATTAAACACCTGTTATAGTTATAATAATATGTAGAAGGGTATTTATATGATATGTAGAAGGGCTTGACACTGCTGTTTTTATTTTCAATTATCATTGAATATAAACTGAGTATATCATTACACTGAAGTTGGTATCTATATGTATATGTTTTTTAACAGCCTGCACAGAAAAGAAATAAAAAATCCCAACCAAAGCTTTGCTGAGGAGGAGAGGACACTGACCACCATGAAGAGTGCAGATGAAATAGCCCAGTGAGTGTTTATTCGTTTCACAGGGTCAGTGGACACCTAGTGAAGGTCCTGCTGTTTATATATTTGATCTGTAATCCTTAAGATCATGTCAAGTTAAGGTTCACATCCTGGAAATTTCATATAAAGATGGAAAACCTTTTAGAAGCGTTCAAGTTGCGTGTTTTACTATTGTGCCAGTAGATGGCGCTGAAAGACCAGTCAACAGACTTAAGTTCACAAATCAAAGTACAGGTAGTTTACTGACTTATGATAGAGATGCGTTCTGATCATTTAATCATAACTTGACATGGCCTAGCCTACTCAGGAGTCTTAAAGAATAGTGATTATTATGGGGTAGTATACTGCAGTTTGTTAATAATAACAAATTACAAAACATAATTGAGCAAAACAGAGCAATTTACAGTACCGTACTGTATAAACTATACAATATACATGACATTGTGAGATCGTAAAAATTGCTATGGATTCTAGGATATAGACAGGGTGATGGAGTCTTTAGCGTTTGCATATGCAAAACAAATCGTATTTCCAGTACGGAATGAGTAGCCGCAGTGACACTGTGCTAACTCTAGTTTCTTTTTTTATAGTCCTGGCATTGTTTATGTTTTTAATTTTGATAATAATAATGACAATAAAATGCGCTCAAAGTGCGAAACGTGTGTACTGAGTGTGTGTGTGTGTGTGTGTGTGTGTGTGTGTGTGTGTGTGTGTACATATTACATTTGTATTATCATATTTATTGATAAATAACAAACATTTATTTTCTATCATATACTTTGTTATGAATTGACATTTAGACATACTGTACACAACATTACACACAGTTACTTATATAGTTACTTATATAAACATGGTTTTATGTTGCATTGGGTTTGTGTACATATTACATTTGTATTATTATATTTATTGATAAATAACAAACATTTATTTTCTATCATATACTTTGTTATGAATTGACATTTAGACATACTGTACACAACATTACACACAGTTACTTATATAGTTACTTATATAAACATGGTTTTATGTTGCATTGGGTTTTTTCTAAATTGTTTTTTATTTCCACCCAGATTCCGAAACACTCTGCAACAGAATCTTTGTGTGTCCATGCTGCGGGAAGGATTTCATTACTCCTTCAAAGAGTTTTTCTCATTACTGCAGCGCTGGAAGGCAGCCCGTTTAGCTGCGGGTCCCGACAGCAAGCTGTGGCTCAGACGATCTCTGGAGGAGCAACCACACAAACTGAAGGCGTTGAAAGAGCACCTGACCCGTGCAGAGGCTGCCCAGAGAGCTGGTGCTGCTATTTCCAGAGAATATACACTTACCTCTAATGCGATAGAATGAAAATACAAGTCTTTTCTTCTTCTTTATTTGCATTTTTCAGATCAGAGCGTGGAGGTTTATGAGAATTATTTGGCCCTGGCGAAGTTCTTCTCCGAGCCTGAGGACGTGTGGCTGCGTCATCACTTTTATGAGCTCAGCCTCAAGGTTGCAAGCAAGATGGACTCCAGCAGGAGGGAGGCTGAGGCTAGTGAGCACCTCGCCCACCTGCATTTAGAGCAAGGTAACACACACACACACACTCACACACAATTGTGTTATTAAAGCACATCAGCTTTTGTTCATTAGAATTACTTTACGCCGTTATACATGCCCCTAAAAACATTCATTTGCTATAGAAACACAACAGATAACACAAAGTGATCACAATACAATACAAGACATTGAGCATGTTTGCCATGCTGTGTGCTGTAGGACACTTGGAACTAGCGCAGGAGCATTTCGAGACGTTACGCCACCTCTCAGAGGGACAGTCGTGGCAGGACGAGAGTGGACACACACACCTGTCCCGTGCATGTGTATGTCTCTGCAAGGTGTACACACTTCTGGCACAGAGGCAGCTACAGTGTAGAGAATACAGAGAGGCCATTGAGCTGCTTAAACAGGCCTACGAGATGGCTAAAGAGGGTAAACACACACACACACACACACACACACGCGCATCAATACCAATTTAATAGAAGATTTAACTAATTAACTAATTACCTAATTAGACCTTTCACAGTTTGAAAACATTTGGTGCAGCATGAAACAAAAAATACAACAAAGGACACCCAGAACTGTTGAGCAGCCAGAATCCTGTATCAGACACATATGGGAAAACATTTCTCTCCCAAAACTTCACAGATGAATATAGACAGAAGATGTGATGCTACACACTGATAAACATGGCCCTGGTTCAACGTTTTAAGACGTGTTACTGCCATTAAATTTTAAATTATCATGTTATTTTTGTAAATAGTAAATATTTTCAGTTTAAAAATAAAATGAAAATATGTACCATTTAAAAAAGAAAAAGAAAAAAAACCCCGATAATTTCAAATTTGATGGCAGCAACAGGTCTTTGGGTTGTAAAATTATTAATATTAATAATAAATCACATGATGGATTCTTTCCTATTTCTTTCTTTCATTCTTTCCTTTAGGAGGCAATAAGAAAATGGAGGCGGAGTCAGCATTCCAAATCGGACGCATCTATCAGAGCATGGACAATCAAACAAATGCTAAACAGGTTACTGACATTGCACATGCACTAAAACCCTCCTCACACACACACACACACACACACACACACACACACACACACACACACACACACACACACACACACACATACTGTATGATTAAACTGTTTTGTTTTTCCAGTTCCTGAATACGTTCACGGAGCTCTCTACAACACTGGGAGATGTGGAAAGCCTCTGCAAGGCGTACAAGGCCACTGCCAAATCTTTAGAGAGGTGCGCACACACACACACACATACACACACACACACACACACACACACACACACACACCCACACACACACACACACACACACACACACACACACACACACATACTGTATGATTAAACTGTTTTGTTTTTCCAGTTCCTGAATACGTTCACGGAGCTCTCTACAACACTGGGAGATGTGGAAAGCCTCTGCAAGGCGTACAAGGCCACTGCCAAATCTTTAGAGAGGTGCGCACACACACACACACACACACACACACACACACACACACACACACACACACACAGTAGTTTAAAAAAAAAGTTAAGCCTAATTTTTTGTGTATAAAAGGGATATAAAAAAAACTATTAGACATTTGACATCCAAAGTACTGAGTATTATATTATATTACATTTTATTACATTATATTAATTATATTATATTTTCTTTTTTATTAAAGTGTTTTTTTCTATGCATCATGTCTCAGTTTGACATTTTGTGATGTTTGTGATTTGCCTGTTCCCTGTAGTGAGGGTAAAATAGACGACTCCATCGAGCATTTGCAGAAATATCTTGAGGTTTGCCAGATGAACGATCTGCGTGAAAATCTACAGGATGCTTACATGTGCCTCGGGTCCATACATTTCTCCAGAGTAAGAAGAGCAATTACGCGTGTGTGTGTGTGTGTGTGTGTGTGTGTGTGTGTGTGTGTGTGTGTGTGTGTGTGTGTGTGTGTGTGTGTGTGTGTGTTTGTGAAAAAGAAACCCAGGACCACTGGATGACAGTAAATGTAATTCGTTAATGTACTTTAGTTTTTTTTTTTTACTTTAGTATTTCCATTAGGGAGACTTTTACTGGAACTTCACTACCTTTTAAAATCAGACATCGTACTTTTTACACAACTAGATTTTGTGAAATCAGTCGTTTCTTTTTATTTATGAGGATAAAAACGTAACTGGTCGGTCAAACACGCAGCGAGTCACCAATCAGGGTCGGCGCTTGGTGTAGCTACTGATCACCAACATACAGTTCAGCATCAGTTTAAACATTTACAGAGAAATAAATGATGAAGAAACTCCATTCATTTTCTCATGTGTGTGTGTGTGTGTGTGCAGGCTCAGTATGACCGAGGCTGTGAGTATTTCACCTTGGCCTACGAGATAGCCTGCAGCCTCCACTCGGAAGCACTCATTGAGAAAGCTCAGGTATTACTGGGTATCGCTCGAGCTCATTCCATGCTGCCGGCGTACACCAGCCACTTGCTGAGGAACAAACCACCAAACATCAGTAGACTCATCAAATGGAAAGCGACACGAGAGAACGAGCTCCACGAGAAGATATGTGAGTGGGTTGGATCTACATGTTGTTGTTAGGATGATGAGTGGTCTTAGTAGGTGCTGATGTGAGCATGCTGGGACTGGGGTCTTGTCTACGATTGTTAAACATCATTTATCCTTATTAGAGTTCTGCTAAAAAACCCAGAAGCCAAAATCCTTAGTTTTAATGAGACGTTAATGAGAAATAGGCTGGTAGATACACGCATTTTGCTTACGTTTCAGGTCTGTATTAAACCTAGCCTGACCTTGACCTTTCTTCTTCTCTCTCCGCAGAAGAGATAATCAAATAAACCATGCTGACCGAAAAGAAGAAAAATCCCACCCTTTTTTTTTGCTTTCTGTTTTTTTAATATCTCAGTTGTATTTATTCCCAAACATTACTAAAGTTTTGATCATTATATGAACAAAAATCACTAAATGAAGCTGGCGTGTCCATCATGATCGCACAACCTTACATATCTACACAATTTGGACAAACGTATCAGGACGCCTGAGTTTTCCAGTCATATGAGGTCACCGTTGATTACGCATTGCACGTTCTTGTCTTTATGTATTTTCTATATATCTGTATTCTATAAACCTTTTGGTAGCAGGGATTCATATACAATATTTATGGAAGTAAATACAAAACCTATTTCAGGAATCATTCAATATACGTAATGTTTTTTTTGTTGTTGTTACAGGAATTATTCAATCGACCGATAGGGGGCAAAAGTGTATAAAAATACGTTCTAGGTTGCAAAATATTGAACAAGAAATTAAAAATCACACGCATTAAAAAAAAAAAATTCCAGTTAGTGTGAGTTATTCGGTTGATGTGAGAGGATGCGGAAATAATGACTACATCAGGAATAAACTGTACAGCAAACAAGGCGAAAAACAGCCAAATGAACCTTCGTGTTGAGCGAAGCATGAAATTGAATTGTGTGGGAAATGCAACGGTTATGAAATATTCAAGGCAGACATGAGAAAATGATGAATGCATTATTTATGTGTTGTTAGTTATACCAAAATACACTAATAAAAATTGTTTATAACACAATTCGTTCTGCACGTGACATTTCATGTGTCTGAATTTTATTATCCAGTAAAATAATGTTTATTTTCTTTTAATTGAATTGAATTTGTACACTGCTTTTAATAATGGACATTGTCCCAAAGCAGCATCATTAAACACAATTGATTATAAATGTACATTTTAGCATCATAGATACATTTCTATTTATTTATAAGTGGTGACAGTGGCAAAAAAAATGGTATGAGGATGAAACCTTGAGAGGAACCAGTCTCAAAAAGGAACCTATCATTGTTCCATCATTGTTGAGGTTTTTGAATGTAAAAAAACTGCTCATGGCATCGCAGCCACCAGCCATTGGAGCAAACTGTCCAAACTAATCAGAGTCCACATAGATTTTCATGGTCCCAAAATTAACCCTTCACCTCATATGGTTTCCTATTGTTAAGAACTTCATCCAGGGGTACGGATGGATCAGGCAGATCAGGAGAAAAAAACAGGATAAAAATTAAAAGAACAACATTTAAAAAAAAATGTATAACAATTATTACAATTCACACTTTATCTATGTAAGGTTTATTATAGTATTATAATAGTTTTATTTAATATTTATATATTAATATATCTTTATTTTGATAGTTTTACAATCAAGTTTAATTAAAGATCATTTATAAATTGTTCCATTATTATTTAGGAATAAATCTGATACCAGGTTTAAAAAACTGGTTGCCATATATGCCATTATCCCCTTCCCTTTAGGGAATGTTTGGTTTGGACTTCCTGCTTTTATTTAGCATTTTCTTTCTGTGTGTCTTTCTTCTGTCTATCTGTATTTCCCTCACCCCAGGCACACAGGGAAGGGGGTCAGACTTTTATTAAAGGAAAAAAACAAGCTTGGAGGATTTGGTTGAATATGAGAACTATGTCCTACCACAGAGAATCTCCAGAGTGTTGCTGTGACACCATGGGAAAAAAATTGAAAGAGCCAAGCCCATAAGATACATTTGTTCTGTCTGAGTCATCCTGGTTGTGCAATAGAAAAGAATTCACTCTGTCTTAGGAGGATTGTGCTTTCTGGGTGGCCCTGGGCCTGTCAATCACAGCAACTCTAAACCAATCAATGTGCCTCTTTGAGCTCACCTGAATGCCGGAAACTTTCAAGCAGCAACCTGTAAGTTCGTTATTGTTACACATATATATTTACTCTTGGTTGAGTCAGGATAACATTGTCGTGTACTCGTATAAGAAAATAATCAGTGAAATGATCACCGAGTTCCAGAAATTGTTTGATTCCTCTTACACAATATCTGGCAATAGCATTGGTTTGTTTACTATATACAGTACAGGGCCTGTCAAAAATCAAAAGTCTTTTGTTTTTTAGACTTTTTAGAGACACATGCATGGTCCCTTTTTATTTCCATGTAACAAACTTGGTCATATAACAGTATGAATCCTCTGAAATCTTTTGAAATCCTCTCTTAGCATGAAGAACAACTTTACACATTTTTAGCATAACAGCTAGTTTCTCCAAACGTTCAGCTGGAATGCTTTGCCAAGCCTCTTGTAAAACTTGCAGAAGTTTATCCCAGAGCAGTTCAATAGGATTTAGGTGTGGGGACTCGGCAGGCCATTCCATGATAGATAACACTCCTGCCCACTGTTTCAGAGCTTGGACGTACACTTAGGCTGTCATTGTCTTGTATAGTGAAATGAGCTGCAGTCTAGACGGAGTTGCGGAGACGGAATTAGTCTTCAAAACAATGCCATGCCAGTATGATTCTAGCCCCAAGTGTTTGACTGTGGAGGTGAGGCAGTGTGCTAACATCTCGCCTGTTCTCCATCTTAAAGAAGTTCTGTTATAGACCAAAATGTCACATTTGCACTTATCTTGCCCACAGAACTTTATTCCAGTCATCAACTGTCTAATTTTGGGGGTTTTTGTTTGTTTGTTTTTTGCTTTTTTGTTGCATATAATCAAAAGGAACATACATGAAAGTTGTGGAACATCAATTTAGTTCCTATTATAACATGCAAATATTAATTTCCTCCGAGCCTCTGTTTATACTTTCTAGACTTTTTAACAAACAAAGAGCTAACACTGGAGACTCCTTCCATCAATGCTACATAAATACTTCCATTTACAAACAGATACCACCATCAAACGATTAATGTTATCAAATAATAATTATTAAATAATAATAATAATAATAATAATAATAAATTGATTAAATAATAATTTTTCAACCAATCAGAATTGGGAATTCAGCAACAATCAGTACAAGTAATATATATTTTTTTTAATTACTGGGGTGCGTTTTTGTCTTTGTCTTTGTTTTTTGTTTTGTTTTTTCTATTCCTGCTTACAATCCAATGTAATGCATTGTATGAAGCGTTAAAATTGAGTGTCTGGCAACCCGGCCATTATTTCTGGCCAGCGCACGAATGTAGGGGCACATCAGCTCGCGCACTCAAGGAGCACACTCACAGCCTCATCAAGCCAAGCTTCCAGCATGCTCATGAAGATAAGATATAAGAGGAGCCACCGCTGAACATCTCGTTGTTGCGGTAAGTTTGCATGATTTGTTGTTGTTGTTGATGATGATGATGATGATGTTGGTGAAACTTCAGTGTTTTCTCCTATGGAGTGTTTGTAATCTTATAAATCTTCACAGGGTTGATATTGCATAGGTTGAGGGATGAGAGAGAGTGTGTGTGTGTGTGTGTTTGTCTGTGTGTGGGTGGGTGCATCTTCTGCATCTTTATTATGCACCTGAATACTTGATGCACCTTTGGAGATATATTAAAAGAGATACAGGCAATATTACCCCTTGATGGTGCACAGATACAAATAAACTTTGTGACCTTTGTTTCTGTTCATTGATCATTGTGATATGAGTTATATTTTATTTTGGAAATAGATCTCATTGTAGATCTGGAAACTCTAGTCTTTGGGTTCTCAAAGTGGGATCCAGATGTACTGTAATTCTGGGTTCTTTTGTCATGGAGTGCTCACAATTACATTCTCATGCAAACACTTTTTATTGGTTTGAAGAACCTGGCAAAAACTCTGAAACCTGTGAAGATGCTTCGAGCCTGCAGATCGCTTCTCACAGCATCTGTATAGTTTTAATTTCTTATTGTTAATAGCCTTTATTAGTGGTCAGATCCAAAAACTAAAATGCATCCAGATCTATTAATGTTAGACTTAATCTGTTCTTAAAATGAAAAAAAAAAAAATCTCTCTATTCCCTATATGCATATACACTACTGTAATTTGTCTAATATTTTCATTATTTATCCCTGGTTAATGAACCCCTTGCCTGCTATTCAAAAAAGCTTCTAACGGCAGGTCGGTGTGTAAGATCCCCATTTCCTGTTCTGTGTAGTGCAATTAGACAGGGATTACAACCATTTGGAAATCAGGTTGAAGGAACTTGGGATCTGCATTATTAGATTTGTTTCCCATTTCGTTAGAAAGTCGTGGCTATGCTGGGATCTGGATAGCCTAGGGAGGTTGTGACAGATATAAGCTAAGTTAAGCTACGTTTATAAAAATACTATAATGACTTTTCTCATCAACATCGCATTTTAAGATTGGAAAGTTCCAGAAAATAACTGCGCCAGTTTGGATGACGAGTACACATATGTGCTATGTACACCAATGTTTTGCATTATTGGCAATTTCTCTGAAATGCAAAAGAGATATAAACCTAGTGCAAAAGGTTTTCGAGACTGATTGGCCCCTTAACCGTTTCCGTAGCCGGACCTGACTTGTTTCTCTATCATTCAGGACTTTGTAATGTAGATCCAGGATTTAAAAAAAAATGTAATTGGAAAAAGAAGTAAGTCATGATTGAAGTAGTTCTGCTTGGGTTTTTCTACGTGTTCCTGCTGGATCCATGTTTTCTCCAAGATTTGAAATATAATACAATGCCACTGTTTGGTGCTGAAGCTTCACGTGTGCAACGTCCAACAGTTTCAAGGACGCAGTAAACCGAAATCACAGGTGCTCGCAAGGTTCTTCACCCAGTCTCTACCACAGGACATAGTTTTCCTGCCAGGCAGCTGTCTGTGATATAAATAGGATCTGTGTGCTACTTTCGGACAGCCGTGTTCACATGTTGTTTTGCTTTTTTTTTTTAATCTTTGCAATCTTTTTATGCGTTTGAAATAAGATTATTTGTATTAAAAATAAATAGCTACAATGAAAAAAATTGGGAAATAATTCGGGATCTGATGGACAAAAAGGATTAAATCTTCTCGTTCGGCACTTGTTATGTAAAGTCACTCTAACCAGAGCTGTCACTTCTCTGATGAGCCTTTAATAGAATAATAAAACGTCTTGATTCATGGTGTGAAACGTGTATTTTTGTACAGCAGGACAGAGCTGTCGAATTCTCCAATCCGATTGGTTAGAAGCTTTAGGATGTGTATGTTGGATGCGTAATTTAATAATTGTTATTTACTCTAGAATAATAATTTATAGATAATGATAACATCACCAACTGTAATAATATTTCTAATAGTTATAATAAGTGTAAAGAGATTCTATAGTTTAATAAAAAAAAAGAAAAGACTCCGGTATAATTTTTTTTTAATTCTCAGGACTTAAGGATTTGCATTTTTGGGCTTCTTGCTGACGCGACTTGCTGCATTTGTACCCTACAAAAAAGGAAAAAGAGGTAGAGAGAGGGGAAAAAAAGTTAAGCATAAAAAAAAAGATGTTTATATGTTGAGCAACAACACTTCGGCATGTTTTTAGAAAAAATGTCAAGGTGATTTATGGGTGGCAATAGAAACATTTTTCATGTACACTGGAAAAAATAAGAGATAAAGTCAAATAAAATCAGTGTGTACAAATTCAAATTTAATGAGAAAACAACTGGAAACAAAACAAGTTTCGTTTTTGATGTTTGGGAAAACAACAAAAAAAGACTCACCTCTTCTTAGCGATCCACTTTCAACACTAAAGGAGGAAATGACCCATTACAATAGTAATATATACAGGCGCCCACTGTGTGTGTCCTACGGCTGGGACGGATTTGTAGAACAAATGCCGGTGGCCAGATTTATGCTATTGTCAAAGCAGTTAGTGAAATGGTGCAAAGACTGCCAAGTGTAAATAACAAGAGGCATACACAGTTAAAGAAATAAAAGGAATAGGATAAGATCGTGTGAGATGGAGACTTGTAATTAAGACAAATAGGACTGGAGAACATACACTATATGAAAATAGATTGTGGACCCCTGAACATCAGATTGGTGCGCTCTTCTCCTCCACACCTCTGGGATTTTGTGAAGATTTGTAGTCATTCAAGTGACAGGAAAATGTCATGCTACAGAATCCAAAGACATCCCGCGCAATAGATGTATATAGCTCTAATAGATACTTCCAAATTTGAGGTAACAGTTTGGGTGTCAGACATGGCAGACATCTGTCTTAATATTACATATAGCATGTGTATTAAAATGAATAGGCATCTACAGCAAACATCTACAGAGAGGAACGTGCAGCTGAGGAGCAAACTGAAATATGAGCTGGAGAGAAATAGAAAGAAATGTGATTGTAGATACTGTAGACACACAGGTGATACAATTATTAGCATTTGACCATTTTATGCGTACGGTAGATATAAATACAAATTTTTATTTATTTATTCATTTTCTGTTTAACCACCAAGGATCTTGTAAGGGGGAACGACTTGATTTGTGACCATCCTACATGATTAAATGTGCTACTTGAAAGAATAAGGGCATCTGCCAAATGCTGGAAAATTGGGATATTGGAATGTTGTAGCCCATCGGTTTAGATGTTGGACATCTGATTGTAAGATTGTGAGTTCATATCCCACCATCCCACTTGGGCTTTTGGCTCTTATGCAAGGCCCTTAACCATTAATTGCTCACTTGTATAAATCAGATAAATATCAGTCAATCTGCATAACAATGTCTTCCAAATGCCATAATTGTGAATGTGGCTATAAATGGATCTATCAATAGAAACAAACGAGTGAATGATCTGAGAGGAATAAAACTCCTGATGAGAAATGTCTGATATGCTGTTAGAGGGGAAGAAAAAGACTCTGCCTCACATCGTTGGTTGTTTTCCCTTTTAACAGCAAGCTCTCTGTGTTTTTCATTACGTGTTGTTATGTAAATAACGCTCCATCTCAATCCTACACTTCTTTCTTTTTTTTTTATCTATCTACTAATTTTTGCTCGTTTCTTATCAGGCTGATGAAACACTGCCATAATTTGCTTTTAAATTCTTCAAAAACTGATTCAGACCGAGTTTCTTTCCCGAATAAGGTCTTGAAGTGAAGAATTGATTACAGGGATAAAGCAATTTGGTGCCTTGTTTTTGTTACTATTGTTTCTCTGTTATTCTGTGTGTGTGTGTGTGTGTGTGTGTGTGTGTGTGTGTGGAGAGACCGTGGGCTAATGAGGGAGTGACTCCTCTTTTTACAATGATGTATGATGTGGTTATAATGCTAGAGGATACAAGAAAAGCCCTTGTTTTTAAATGCTTCAGCAGTTCCGGTTTAAAAAAAAGGGACGGCTTTAATTGCTAATTTTGTGCTTTACATTAAATTATTGATTATTGATTCTTGCGGGCAATATTCAGAAATTTGTATGCATTTGGACAGAGCATTTGTTTATTTCAATAATGTCTCCGGGAATGGTTGGGAAAAAGGGGGAGAATATCTCTAGGAAACAAACATGGCGCCGTTCCAAAATCTCTGGGGTGTACGGTGCACTTTACACACACATAGATATTTAATAATATGTTTTGGTCCTTGAATAGAGAATATAATCAATATAATCAAATTATAAAGTCTCATAGGCCAATGAAAAGCATTAAGCTTATACATGTGTTTTGTGTTTGTGTGTGTGTGTGTGTGTGTGTGTGTGTGTGTGTGTGTGTGTATAAATTTGATATTAATTATAGAGTTAGAGTATACAAAATTCACAAGTTGGTGCATGGATTATGGGTAGTAACCATATTTCCCAAAGCCATGTCACATGACTTCCCACACCTGATTCATTGTCATGATAATTAGACCTTGCACTGTACAGTATATACACTTACACTTCACCACACTTGTCTTTTGTTTGTTGTTTTCTCTGTTGCTTCTCATCCTCATGCTGAGGTTACGGTTTCCTTGGTTTTTCCAGCAGTATGTCAAATGAACTGCAGTTGCATTTGCTTCTTGCCTTTACTTCTTGTTGTGAACTGTAAGTTTAAAGCTGGAGTGAAGATAAAAACCAGCAATGCACAGAGCTGTAATAAATAAAGAGATACAAACGTTAGACAGAATGATAGATAGGTTACATACAAACGCACATATACACAAATCCGACACAGGAACAACATTCAATACCAGTAACTGCATTATTGAACGATTCTTTTTTGTTTGTCTCATTGTAACTGCTTATTCCTATATAAATGTAAGAATTTTCTCTCCATTCTCAACCAGTTGCCTTGTGAGCCTTTCTGGAAGGCCTCCCATTTATATTTGTTCTAAATTCATTCCCAACAATTTATTACATCTCTAGTGTACAATGAAATATTTTTCTTCACATCCCCCAGTTTGGAAGGAATTTGGGTCAGACCACAGGGTCAGCAGCTTTACAGCACCGCAGTAGAGCAAGCTGAATGTTAACAATGTTCAAGGGCCCTAACAGTGACATTGAGTGTTGATCTCTCAACCTTCTGAGTCGCATCCCAGAACCACAGCAGCTCAGACTAAACACGTCAGGATTTATTGTAAATGGAAGCAGACTGTGGTAGCAAACAATGGATTATTTTTCACGTTTACATCATATGATATATTTTTGGGACGATTTGCTAGCTGTTTGTTTGTGGGTTTTGTCGAACTGGGAGTTCTGACGAAGCTCCAAGAAAAACCCTAAATTCCAAACGACACACGCCAAAGAAGTCTAGAGTCTTATATAGGACTGATAATTTACTACGCATTAAGCGTAATATTTCATTCTGAGATTTAATCAAGTGAGAGCTGAAATCAACCTACACAAACAACAACAGGCTAGAGGTCTTGAATACCAAAGGTTGAGTTAACAAGGGTTCAGTACTCCCTTTTCCCATCATTTTTAAAATAATGTTACTGTTATCGGTACATTTATAAACTAATAAAATCAGGCTGGGACCAGGTACATCGCTTAGAAATAGTAGTCAGTTAAAGTAAAACTTAACCATGCTAGTCTTTACCCCGTAACTCTTCCCCCATTTGTATGTACTCTTCCGTACTTTTCCCCCATTCCCCAGTGTGTGTTTTGAGTGTTTGTGCCCTGTCAGTGTAAACTATGTGGGTTGTTAAGAACCACATGACTGTCTTAACAAACTGGTGTTGTGTCTCTAATCGCCTATTTATGTACTATCAGTGTGACCATTATTGTGTACTCACGCTAAGTGGTTTAATTCGAGCGCTTTCATTTCGAAAAACCTCTCATGTAGCCATTACACCCACCAAAATGTCTTTCTTGCTTACTAGTTTTGGGGATATTCTAGTTTTTTTAGTATGTAATATGAAAACTATTGTACATGGACTTTGCTACATTTTATCAAAAATTGGTTTTTGCACTGACATATCATCCAGGCGTACATAAGGGTGTAAACCATTCAATTTGAGTTGCCACTGTTTCTGCTACATGAACATTTTATACATTTTTTACAGTCTCAATGAATAAGTTTTGCTTTGACAAAGTTCATTGTGTACAGAGTTTAAGATCCTGAAGCTTGTAGCCAGAAAAGTGTCCAAATGTTACATGCTGAGGCTGGGACTTCTGAGAATATGTTTGGTATGCATGGTTTTAATGGTATGTGGTTAATGGTGCAAGGTTTGATGTTTTAAAGAGGCTAAAAAAAAATTATTTTGAGTCTGTAGCAAGTTTGGCCATTATCTTTAAATCAGCATGCAGTTGAATGTATTATTCATGTAATCCTAATATGTCTGTTATGCTGGCTAGTAAGCCAGTTCCAACCCCCCTTTTAAATCTGTGAATTATCAACACAATGACAAGGCGTTTATTCGGAGGATCTGTTAATACAGTGTCACGGAAATGTGCGTCAGTCAGGAAGCGGACATGAAGCAACTTCTTTTAGTGAGGTCTGTCAGTCCTCGGGTGAGCTGGTGCACATCCAAGTGTACAGGACTATTTCTGGCTTTAATAATGGGAAAATAAGCAAACCCGACAGCATCATGAAGGCCATGGAGCGGCTTATCAGCACTCAGACGCACAGAGGAGTGAGTCAGTTACTTCCCCTGAAGCAGAAAAGTGGGGGATCTTATGAAATCAGTTGGCACTCATCACTGAGCTTGAATCTTCCCGTTTATTAACCAGAGGGATCAGATAAACTGGAATGAACAAAGAATTCATACTTGCACTCTTACTATCAAAACAACCCCCTCCTTGAATCTCGAACCCCCCGACCCCCACCTCCACCCATCCCAAACTTACGTTTAAGTAGTAGCGGATGCTGAGGTACTTCTTAAAAACTGTCTTTTGTATCTGTGCAACAATGGCTTATTTTTAAACCCGAACACTGCTAGACGTGCAGCCCAATAGCGTAGGAGGAAGATAGCCCTTCTTTCCCTTCATCCTTCTTTGCATCCTTCCCGGGCTTCCGAAGCTCCTAGTTCCCCCTTGGAGTAAAAATAACCCTAGCAGGACTCCCGAGTGCTGACGCAGAGCCGAGACACCGGCACACCATGTCTATCGTGGCTCATGATAAAAAATAAAAAATTGTCTATAATGTATGCTGATTAGAGCGTTATTGTTAATCATAGCGAACAATTGTCGGAGCTCGATGCATGCCTGTTGCATGATTGGGAATGTGTGAGATGCTAATCATAATCATAACCATTTCCAATAATGGCAGGCTCCAAAGGAGTTTTTACACCAGAGCAATCTGCAGAGGGTTCACATTTTCGATATTTTGTTATAGCAGTTCTAAACATAATTGTTTTGTCTGGAGATGCTTCCAAAATGTTGAACTTTAGGCACCTTATAGCAATTTTTACCATAATCAAATCTTTTCTTTATAACCTTCTTTAGCTTGTGTAACATCCAGTTTTTGTAGAATTACTGTCAAGGGTCTGATTGGCATCTTATGATTGTATTTAAGAATTCAAATGGCAGAGATCGTATTATAATTGTGATTGAAACATTCCCTAAAGCCCATCTAACTCCAGCATTTCTACTCCAGCATTGTTAAAATTATACGATTTATGGCTCCTTTAACCCTAATTTGTTGTCTGGTGTTCTACGGCTGGTCTTGCATCATTCAGCGATTTTGTCTCTGCTCCCCATAATACACACATTTCTTTCAAGTATCTCTTTATCTACACAGTTAAAAAGCCTGCAGTTTGTTGCGTTGATGTTTCCCATGTTGTAACAAGGGGCCCTCTGCTTCCCAGTCCCCAGTGTTCTTGGCCTTTAACCTTCAATAGTGAACTGCCCATGCCGTGCCTCAAGGGATTGGCAGAGGTCATGTGATCCTGCACGGTTTCCTGTTTCCAACACGCAATGTTTCTCCGAGCATGAAACTCTCCCTTCATTCTTGTAGACAAACACTGCTCACTCAGTGTATACACAGATAATTGCTTAAAAATAACAAATATACCCGGGGAGACAGTAAATCATTTTGAAGAGATCCTTTCTGAAGAACTGAACCTTAATGAAACCTATTGCAGAAAATATATTATATGGACAAAGGTTTGTGGACACTTGAGCAAAAGATTGTGTGCTTTTTGTACAACCCATTCCACATTTAGTCCCCATTTGCTGTTTTAATATCCTCCATACTTACCTTGGAAGATGCTTAACTAGATGTTGGAGTGTTCTTGTGGAGATTTGTTCTTATTCAGCCACAAAAGTGATACACTCACACAAGTGATATACGGATATAGGTGATGTGAGGAGGTCTGGAGTGCGTTCAAAAGCATTTCAATTCATCCCAAAGGTGTTCACTAGTGTAGAAGTTTTAGCACTATACACTATATAGCAGGTTTGGGTCTTCTAGACCAAGTGAAAGGAATATTTAATGCTCCCACATCCAAAGACATGTTATACAATTGTGTGCCTCCAAATTTGTGGTAACAGACTGAGTAAAAACCACATATAGCTGAAAATGACAGAAGTCCCAATAATCTTGTATTTAGTATACTTTGCTAGAGACGCTACAACAGATTGACGTGGTGTAAAAGGAACGAAGCATTCTATTGAAAAAAAGTTAAAACCTTCTAGAACTTTCCTCATAGAAGTGGCTCTGCTGAAGGTCTATTAGCTTCATTGAACAGAGCGCTTCACAATGCCGATGACCTCCTGGTCAAAACTGCCGGGACTCATCATCCGTCACATCACGGAGCTCCGATTTCTAATTCTAAAGTTGTTTTCATCTACGCTCTATACTTATTTCCCCAGGTTTTCTTTTGAAATGAAATGTGAAAGGGAGAGAAACGAGGACTCAGAATGTTTTTCAAGGACATGTGGTGGTAATTGCTGCTTAAAAGCTTTCCGCTCGGCACTTTATTGTGCTCCAAATGTCAGATGTGATGGTGAGATTTACGTAAAAACATTTCCCCTCTATATATGACTACACCTTCTCCTGAATAACGGCGTTTCACACTCAAATCTCATCTTTACAGGTCAGACACAACGTCACATTACATCAATTCATATTTACTGACTTGTTCTTTTTTCTCACGGTGGAGTAAAGAAAATGAAAGTTAGTATAGTTAAGAGCAAGTATCAGTGGCAACTTAAAAATCAATATAAATGTTTCTATGTCTTTCGTCTAGAAACCAGAAGGATGATGTAATAATAACAATAATAGTGAGGTAGCAACAATGGCTAACAGAGGAAACAAAATACCCTTATTGCCTCATTTCAAACAGAAGGCGATTTTTTCGTTAAAAGGTCATAGAGGATCATAGTGTAAGATGAAGGAGGATGGATGCGGTAATATAACATTTCCCATTTACTCGAACCAGGAGACCAACTTTGTGCTCCCTGTGCCAGCTGCATGTTTCGATATTTTTTACATGCCATTGGAGTGAAAGGTCTTAAGTGGCCTGTTATAGAGCTCTGACCTCAACCCTAGTAAACACCATTTGGATGAATTGGAAGATTGACTGCACCCCATGCCTCCTTACCTCACCTACATCATTACCAGAATTTACTAATGCTCTTGTGGTTAAATGAGCAGAAATCTACACAAGCACACTCCAAAATGTAGTGGAGCATCTTCCCAGAAGAGTGGCAGTTATTCTAAGCACAAATGCGGACTAAATGTGAAATGGGATGTTCAAAAAGTACACACACACACACACACACACATATATATATATATATATATAATAGAATTACCGGTCATAATACTACATTGACCGGTAATTCACTAAATAGTCTTATCCCACAGTACTTAAGCGACCCTCTGGACTTTTATGATCTGCCGTTCCTACTTAAAAACCTCAAAAGGTGCAGGCTCTTTGTTGGTACCTTGAACAATGAAGGCTACTTCAGGAGTCAGTGTTTTCTCTTTTATAGCTCTGGATTAGCCTTCCAAGTAGTGTTCACGGGGCTAGACACAGATTCAGTATTTTACATCGCCACCCCCACCCGACCCCTCCTAAATATGGTTAATTATTTCCTTATCAGTGTTTCACTTTAATGTTGACTCCTTCAATATTTGGGTAAATCAGCTTGCTAATATGATGAATGTGTCTTGTTTCCACAGGGAACTGATGTGTCTTTGCGCCTCCTTTCAGTGCCTCCTGTAGTGCGTCATGGGAAATCACCAAACATTCCTACTGCTGCTCCTACAGATGCTCACCACCGAGGTGTGTGTGTGTGTGTGTGTGTGTGTGTGTGTGTGTGTGTGTGTGTGTGTGTGTGTGTGTGTGTGTGTGTCTTTGTGTGTCCTAAGGAATTGGCTAAAATTAGGTCACTGTATCAACTACCAAGCAAGTTACTAAGTTTTTTTTTTTTGAATACTTATAGTACACAGAAATGTTATTAATAATACAACGTTATATAATATATTTATTAATAAAACATGATAATATTTCAAAATGATAAAGATTGGTCATTGGTCCAGATTAATCTGAACTACAAGAAATTTTCAATTTGTTGTAAAAAAATTTGTTTGTGTGTGTGCGTGTATGTGTGTCTGCATCTGTGACTTCCTTTGCAGTTGTGTCAGGCTGAGGATGTGATAGCGACGACTATGATACCAGTGAAAGAAGTGACTGATATCCCAATATCCCACAATGCACTGAGGGTGTCAAGGGGGCAGATCCTGGCAGCTCAGTTCGAGTGTTACCTCAAAATACTGCACGACCCACCACACACAGAGCTGGGTCAGATACACAGACACGTGCGCACACACGTGCACACACACGTGCACACACACGTGCGCACACACGTGCACACACACACACACACACACACACAATAGGGAAACACAGATTTTATATCTGGGCTCGAACAAAGAAGTACAAGAAGATAATATCCCATGAAATGTATTATTATTATTATTACTATAATTATTTTTATATTAATTATCAGCAACATTATTATTTAATATTATTAATTAATTTTGTTTGTTTGTTTTTGAAAATTATATTTTTATTCTGATGGGGTGTAACACAAAATTCACGGTTCGGTACGTACCTCGGTTTTTAAATAACAGCGCAGTTCAATTTCGGTACATTAACTGGAAGAAATGCAAAACATAAAATTGCTTGTCGTTTTTTATTATGATAAAAAAAATTTAATGTATAAAAATAAAATAGAATGAATCAAATAAATGCAATACATTTTTATTATATGAATTAAATTGAGAAATCGATTAAATTGGCACAATTTACATTAATTTAATTAAATTACATAAATGGAAAAATGTAATTAAATCATTTACATTTGTTAGACTCTATTTTGGTAATACAGATGTGTATATAAGTGTGTGTGAGTGTGTTTTACATTTAATATTTTATTTAAATGATAAATAGATAAATATTTTATCTAAAGATATGTTCTACGTAACTGTTCTTCTAATTTTAGCATAATTTACGAATGTATTTATTTCTTCCATCCTTCGTTCGTTCACTCCCTCAATATGTGGAATCCATATCACTAGACTGTCGTTGAAATGTTGGTGATGGCAGGAAGTGGCAGCGATTTTGCACATGCGCAAAACAAAATTGTTTTGTTGTCAAAATTGTTTACAAATTGTATTTAAGTTACGGAGCGAGTTGCCACAGTGACACTGCGCTAACTCTAGCTTCCTTTTTTATACCCCTGGCATTGTTGCACATGTTTTCAAGTTTATTAATAATCCAAAAAAAGCCCTGCACCGAAAATGTTGATACGAATACGTATATCATTACAACGATAATATGTTATTATTGATCCAGTCATGACGTGAACACTATAGTCAGTGTTAGTTCTATATACTGCTCCCTCAGTAAATAAGTTTCGGCTGTCTGGAACGTCGTAAGTGTGACAAATGCGAGTGGTGAGCATTCCGATGTGCATTACTGTAGGGGAAGCCTGTTCACTCTCTCTCTCTCTTTCTCTCTCTCTCTCTCTTTCTCCTGAAAGAATGGAAGCAGGATTATTCAGTGTCACTTTTGCCCACCGGCTGACCATCTTTGAGTTTTCTTTTCTGTTTGTGTGCGTCAGGCTTCCTTGGATTGTGTACCAGGCTCTGGTCTGAGGAAGCACATGCTCTTGGCTCTTTGTTTCTTTTTGCGCTTGTTGAGTTTTTGCTGCACCTTTTCGTGAACCCCACTGTAAACACTGCGTCCATCATGTGGGCCTCTCAGATCCTCCTCCCTGTTTGCGTGTCTTTGTGGGAATACATGTTATCGCCAGGTTCTGACCATAAAGGGAATGGATTTTTTTTATTTTTTTATAGCTTTTCTTCAGGGAAATGAGCTAAAATAATCTTGGTACATGTTTGAATTGGTTTGCTGTTCTCTTTTTTATGTTGATACTTCAACAGTTTAGGCTGGGACAGGAAAATAATCATTTAGGGCGGCACTATTAAAACAGAGAACAGAAATTGCTGAAGGGTAGTTCGCACAGCTTAAAGAATTTATCTTAAAAGCTGAAATTCATGACAATTCCGCATATCGGTAGAGTGAATAAATAAATAAGGGAAGGAAGGAATGCATTCATGAATAAATAAATAAGTAAATTGAATCAATAAATAAATAACTATCTTGCGTGTTTCTTTACTGGAGACATTTGTTAAAGTGTGTTGAAATAAGAACAGTTAAGTAGAACAAATCTTTAGAAGATGAAATATTAAATAGTCGTTTGTGCCAATTTAATTGATTACTTAATTTATTCAATATAATAAAGAAGGCTTTTGCATTAATTGTATATTTAATTTTTGGTTTAAACCAAGTAGGAATTTTACTGAAAATTGTTTTAAAAAATTGTAACCGTTGTCATGTTCAGAAATGGTAAAAATAATCCATGACGTTTGTGTTTTCTCTTCCAACTGTAACGAAACTGAACTGAACCTTGACTTAAAACCCGAGGTACAAAATGAGGCAATTATTTTGTGTACCATCACACACCTAGTATAGTATATGGTTGTATAATGGTTGTGTAAAACTAACATTCTACCTCACTACTGCCCCCTTAGAGCCATACTGTAACCGCACATGGGATGGCTGGCTGTGCTGGGGAGACTCGGCTCCAGGAACCGCCATGCAGTACTGCCCTACTTATTTCCATGACTTCGACCCGGCAGGTGGGCCTTCATCCTGCAGTATCAAGAAATGTGTGTTCGTTTTCTGTCAAGAATTGTCTGACAGCATGTTTACGTGACTTTCCTGATCCGTCTTTGTTCCCCCAGAGAAAGTAACCAAAGTGTGTAACTCGGATGGACAGTGGTTCCGACATCCAGAGAGCAACCGACTGTGGTCCAACTACACCCTGTGCACTGCCTTTACAAAGGAAAAAGTCACGGTTGGAGCTTTTCTTTTTTGCGAAGTGGTTGTGTGACAGAATGTTGTAATTTACAATAGATTATGCCTTCTATAACAATTACCAGTTAATAACTGTTATCTATTAAAGAACAACACATTGTCTATTTATCAATTTATCATTTGTTACACTTCCTTTTCACATATTCACATCAATGTGTAACCATGGTAACTATAGACATTTTATTGTCTTAGAGCAATACCATTAATATCATTTAAATAATTGGAACCACTGTTAGATGTGCTGAGAGGTAAAATACTTTCTGACCAATCAGATTCGTGTATACTGCAAGGATACATTAATATAACCCAAGTGAATTATAAAAGTGTCTCTATAAACAACGTGTGGGTTAAAACTAATTATCCGACCCTTTAAAAGTGTTGAATTGAATCCACTCGCTATATTTTTCCTCCAGATTCTGTTTTCGTGCCACAGGGATGCAACAAAGCGCAGATTGCTTTTCCGCAGTGCCCGTGTCGATCCCCGCTAATCAGTTTTTCTCCACTCAGTAATCATATTACCTGCCTTGACAGCCCTGTTCCCACGCGAACCTCCACACGGCTGTAATCCATACCCGCCGCAAACAAGAAGAATTTGCTTTTCATCTCCCTATTGAAATTCTTCGAAACATCCCACACAGCAATGAGCTACTAATGAAAATCGAAGTCAATTACGAAGGCTGTGGCAGGAATCACAAATGCTACATGGTTCAGAAAGATGGATGCGAATGCAGAGAAAGCAGTAAACGAGCGCATTATTTCTTTCTGATCCACTCTTCACAGGTCGCGTTCACCATGTATTATCTGGCATTGCTGGGTCACACCCTATCTGTGGTCTCCCTGCTTATATCCATTTTCATCTTCTCATATTTCAAGTGAGTAAAGAGCATCACGCAAATAGATTTCACACCATTGCCAGAAATATGATAATACACACATTAAGGATCTGAAGCTAAGACAGAGATGCTAGCACTGATTTAATGTAGAAAAGAACATTTTGTTTTTATATAGCCTGCAGTTGTATGTTCTAACAGGGTTCATTTGTACTCTTTGCACAGAATCAGATCTTCTGATTAGGAATTTACTGTTATACCACCAGCACAGTGATTCTGAGTTAGTTAGTGATGTAGACGAGGTGAGGAGGCCTGGGATGCAAACAGCTTTCCAGTTCATTCCAGAGGTGTTCTGTAGGGTTGAGGTCAGAGCTCTATAGCAGGAGATCTTCCACTCCAACTAATCTAAAACAGAGCTGGATTTTTCTTCACAGAGCTGGATTTGTGTACAACGGCATTGTCATGCTGGAACAGGTTCGAGTCTTTTAGCTCAGAAGTAAAGTTGAAATTCATGCTAGCACATCCAAGGACTTCCTATACAATTGTGTGCCTCCAACTTTGTGGTCATAGTTTGGTGAAGATCCACATATGGAAAAGTCTGGGGTGCCAATACTTTTTTGATTAAAATTTTTTAAATAAATCATTGTATAATATTTTTAGTCACTTCTATATTCAAAAAGTCTCTTCGTCCACCAAAATGACTCATCATAAATGCGAAGTTTAATATGATGTCATTACTGTATAGAAAACTACATTAGGCCGTGTGTGTGTGTGTTTGTATGTGTGTGTGTGTGTGTGTATTTGCATGTGTGTACAGGTGTCTGAGCTGCCAAAGGATCTCTCTCCATAAGAACATGTTTCTGTCCTTCATCTTCAACTCCATATTAATGTTTATCTGGTTACCGATGATCTTCCACGATGAACAGCTGGCTGCCACCAACCAAGTGAGTGTCTCGATCTGTGGAGAAATCACTAAACATAGATGACGTGTCTGGATCAAAACATTACACCTGGAAACTCTTCACCGTATTGGTGTGTAATATTGACGAAAAAAAACTATCTATTTATATATTGTTTTTTTTTTTTATTATTTTATCGATGCAAATGAAATCAGAGGGAATAGAAGCTGCATGTGAAGAGGCATTTCAATGTATTTAAACACTTACATTAATGCAGCTCAGAGGGATATGCAAGGCTTTAACCTGTGGTTATATTGCATAAATAATGTTTTGATATTTGAAACATAAAACACTGAATAATGATAATTCTAGATTATTAAAATACATGAGAAAATGTGAAATTAAAACCGCCAGTACGTCGGTGTTGATGAGTGAGTCATTATGATTGAATGAATCACCCGTTCAAATGATTCGGTGCAAACGACTCACTGACTCACTATTGAGACGCAAAACGTTGCTGTGGCTTTGATTGGAATTATTTTTACTTGCCAAATAGAGCAAAAACAGGCAATGTGGTGTGTAAAACGCAAGTCTCTTAAGTCTTTTACTTGTTTACTGAACTGTTATATAAAATCAGAATCATATTTTTATATTAATAATTTTTCACTATATGAAATTAGATAAACGTACACATTTTCTGTCCCCATTAAAAAAAATTAATTCTACATGAAATTTAATAGACCGAAATATTTTCTTAGACTCCAAATGTGCACGAGTCTAAGCTACTAGACTTCATCACGTAACGTACACGTGCACTCTGTAGGTGTGGTTTTTTGGGGGGGATTTTGCGGTACTCTTGATAGTATCAAATCGCACATTGTTAAAACGACAATTATGATATTATTATAGACTATATATATATATATATCGTACACCCCTTCTTCACGGTATAATCCACAAAACTTGTCTGTACATCTGTATATTATAATATTGCCATATTTCAGTGTAATGTGTATGTGTGTGTTCTTTATCAGATCGGCTGTAAGATCTTGGCCAGTCTGATGCATTACACAGCATGCTCAACGTACTTCTGGATGCTGTGTGAGGGAATCTACCTGCACACGCTTATCATCGTGGCTGTGTTTGTGGGAGAACAGCAACTGGGCTGGTACTACCTGCTGGGCTGGGGTAGGAAGTCGATTTCAATTGATTTTATTGAGTCTGAGTCACTATTTTAATTCTGTGTATGGCATAATTTCTATGTCTGTTCTGGTTATAAATACGATCCGACTGGTTAATGAGATTGTGGAGATCAGCGGTCAGATGTGGATTGAATTTAGTCTGATTCATTTGAGTCTGAATCGTTTAAATGGTGTTTAATTTGATTGCTAACGTTTTATTGTAAATTCATAATGATTCTATTCACTTTGACGGTTCCTTTTACTCAGCTTGGTGAAGTAAAGCGTCATATTCCATTAATTATCTTTGTTATTAGTTCCTAATGGCTCTGTAATGAAGTACCGTTTCAGTTTTAATGACTTCCTTTTAAATTTACTACCTGATTAATGAGTCTGGTGTGGTATTATATCTGATTCAATTTTATAGGATTTCAGGCCAATTTCACTTCGATCTTTATTACTTTAATGTTGATTCCATTCGATAATGGATTAAACTGGGGGCATGGGGGGCCGGGTGGACAAAGAAAAAAAAGTTGCTTTATACTTCTCACAGCAAAGTGAAAGTCTTTCTTGGCATATCCCAGTAAGCTGGAGTCTAAATACAGAGTCAGCCATGATACAGCACTCCTGGAGCACTGAGGTTTAAGGGTGTTGCTTAGGGACCCCAAAAGTGGCAGCTTGGCAAGACTGGGGCTTGAACCCCAACTTTTCCAAACAGTAACCCAGAGCCTTAACCAATGAGCTACAATTTATTCAATTTATTTACATGATAATGATTAGCTTCACTTTGGAATGGCGTATACTACAAATTCATTCATAACAATTCAGTTTCTGATCACTTGGTTTCTGATCACCTCATTTTTTTGTATTGCAGTCTCGTTTGATCTTTACTGAATCGCTATTGGTTTTTAACAATCACTAGATAGCTTTAGTTCCTATTTTACTCAGTCGTCCTGCGGAGATTAGACGTCATATTTGGTTCATTCATTCAATTTCATTCCTCGGGTTGCATTCACTTCGATGTTTTTATTCTGATTACGGTTTGATTAGGAGATTGATTGGCGAAAGGTGAATCTGATCAGTCAGAAAGCGCTTGGATATTAATTTTATTTAAGATTTTATTGCCTTTTTTAAATGAAAATATTACCATTTCCACACTCCATCTGACTCGCTCACTTTACTTGCTCATATAGATTTTTTAAAATATATTTATATTATTAATAATTTTTTTTTCTCTTTTTTCAGTATTTCCAATCATTCCGGCTGTCATTCATGCTGTGGCTCGTCTCAACTATCACGACGACAAGTAATTTATCTGTGCTTGTTTCATTAGCTTGTATTTATTTGCTTTTAAAGAAATCGTGTTTTTACGAGGTCCGCTGATGTTCATGATGTTTCTCAGTTGCTGGATATACAACTCCAACCTGCTCTACATCGTCCACGGGCCAATCCATGTGGCCCTGGTGGTGAGTTCTCACAGCTGCTGCTTTGCTGCTTTACCCATACGCATGGCATGCCTAAAACTAAACGATAAAACTTTTATCAGCATTGGTGTATTAATTGCGCCCTGTTCCTCCTGAATGTTGTCTCTGCCCAGGTGAACCTTTTCTTCCTGTTGAACATAGTGCGTGTTCTGATCACCAAGCTAAAAGTGACCCACAAGTGCGAGTCCAACGCCTACATGAAAGCCGTGCGTGCCACTCTAATCCTGGTGCCCCTAATGGGTGCTCACTTCATCCTGGTGCCCCTGCAGCCTCAGGAGAGGCTGCCCTTGGCTGTGTATGAGTTCTTCATGAACATCTTCATGCATTTCCAGGTGTGTTCTGATCTATAGAACTATAAAAAGCTGAAAAAACTCCACTAAATATGTACATACTATACATATGTGAGGGTAGTGCCATCTGTGACCATAAAGCTGTGTGCTTTTTGAACATCCCATTACACATTTATTCCACATATTATCCTCCACACCTCAGATTTCCATCAGGAAATGTTATTTCTAGGTTTTAACAAGTAATTAAATTAAAAGATGCTTAATAATGGAATGAAACCTACTGTTCTGACCTCCTCTAAAATAATTTAGTGATTAGCAACATTTTCTCTACATCACTGGATCATATTTGGCCTGAAATAATGAAAAGGCAGAAGCATAATAACTAAATCTCAGTTAATCAGTGTTTCCGAGCGCAATTTCCTCCTCACATAATGTTTACGAATTGATTTTTCATTTAACTTGGATTCGTGTCTTCACAGTCCAGCATTCTTTTTTGCTGGTCGCAAAATGACGACATTATTAAAACAAATCGTTAAGACCAGATTACTGTCGAATGACTGAATGTAATAATAAAAAAAACAACCTAAAACAGCTAAGCATTCTTGACTGACGACCATCTTTTTTTCTTTTAACAGGGCTTCCTGGTGGCCATCATCTTGTGTTTTGCAAATGGAGAGGTACGAACAGATGAATTGATGAAAACATCAAGCCTTAATATAGTGTTGACACACTCTGTGATGATTTTTAGATAGAATGCTCAGGAATCATTAGCCCGCTAATTACAAGTGGAAGGTCTTTCAATTTCTTAAAGACAAGCTCTGTTGTAGCAGAGTGTTTAAAATAGTTCATAGTACTCAAATTAATAAAAAAATGATTACCACAAAAACTCGATTAGCTACCTTAGCTAAATTAGCTAAACAATTTATATAGCTAGCAAGTTGCAATACTATCACAACATGCACAGTACGTTAATCAGTCTAAAAATCAGGAGATGGATCTACTGTTGTCTTCTGTTGTTGGTAGTCGCTGCACAATAGTGATTGGTCGTTCATAAGTGAGTCTTGACATTATTGTTACAATAATTATGAAAATCATGTGACAAAAGAACTAGCGACACAGACTGGAAAATATTAGAGACGGAGCTACTGAATCTCTTCATCATAATTTGTCCTTGGCTGCATTGTCTTCTTTTCATTTTTGTAACTATAGTCAAGGTTTTTGAATGTAGACGTAATGGGGATCTGCTTATTAAATTATTCATTTCATTTCTGATCAAAAGAACAAAATTAACTAAATGACTCAAAAAAAGATTTGTTCATTCTGGTGAACGAGATTCAAAGGGCCAAGTCACTAAAATTATCCAATTTTCCCATTTCTACTACACAAAGTGACTCCGTACTACACTAGACAAACCAACATTTAACATCCAGTTCTCAGTAAATACAGTTGCCTTGTAGCTGTGTGTATGAACAGAGCTTTGTGTTACACCTGCATTAACTTTAGAATTTAGTAATGGTACCAAATCTTAGAAATATTGTGACTATTGGATTATTGACTATGTGATTTCCACTTTCCAAACAATTGTCACATAACCTACAGTTTAGTTATAACAGACTTTAAACCCTTTTCTTGGATTTACTACAAACCGCATCTAAATCTTTTACAACATCTCCGCCTCCAGGTGCACTCAGCTATAAGACGTAAGCTCGCCCAGTACCGTATCCAATGCCGGCAACGCCTGGTGACGACCGACTCTCATTCTCACAACTACAACACCACCTCGTCGTTCGTCGAGACCAGCCGAGGGACCATGAGCCTGGAGCATGCATCGCCCCACGTGGACGATGACAAAACAAACACAGCCATGTATGTCCTCAACGGCCAGAGCAACGGCAGGCACAGGTTCAGCGTAGATGATCACAAACTCGAAGTCCTGGAGTCATCAAAGATCTGACACGCAAATGAAAAGAGACTATTTTTTAAACAGCTTTAAAGAAATGTCACCCTGAATGTGAAGTGATTTCCTTCGCATAGTTAGTATGTCATTTTAAATTATACTAACTGGTCCAAATATTTCATTTTTTACATTAATCTGTTACAACACTGTAAAAAACACTGCCCTTTCGGCAGAAGGTCAAAGTTTAAAGTTGAGTTTGAAGTTTGAAAGAACTCTGGGAAGGATTGTCTCATTTTTCTTCACATCTGTCATTTGGTGTGACTCTACCCAATAAGAGGCATTTAGAATACTTATTTAGGCATTTAGAATCCTCCTGAACATGCCAAGATCCACAAGGTCACCGTTATTATGGGTGAACAAGTCAGGAGCACAAAAATGTTTATAAAAAAAGTTAGACAGATAAGGAGCTTTATTATACGATAGCTTGAATGCGGATAAATGTCATTTCAGTAACCATGGGCCCTAATATAATCCTGGCAAATCCTTGGTAAATATGAGCAAAGACATCAGTGAAAATGTTTCCTACTTTTTTTTCTTTTCAAAAACAAAAATACTCAAAAAACTTTTTATTGCAGAAAACAATTATTGGTGCCCTTAGGAAATCATGTAATAACAATTTATTTGAATTCATATTTGAATATTCTTAGGACACTTTGGTGACTAGGAACTTAAAATTGTTAAATCATGACTTCCTGTTTACAGGGGAATAAATATGAGGTAACACATAGGCCAAATTCACTTAGTCATTCATCAATGAGTATGACCAAGAAATATAGCTGTGATGTGTGTGGAAAAAGTTGTTTAGCATCACAGAATAGGAAGCAGCTAAAAGTAAATAGCAAAAGCATTTAAAATGTCCACCTGCTGGACTTCAAACATTGTCTGAAATTTTTTATCGGAGTCTGATTAATTACAAGATTCAAAATATTAGTAAGCAGAGACAGAGAATAAAACAACAGACGTTTACTGCTGAAACGTCTCAAGTGGCAGACATCAGCCAACAATTTAAAACTAGCTAGCTACATAACAAAGTTAGTTTTTTATGTACATGAGCTCAAAAGACTGAAGCTTTGCTAAATCAAGAATGTGAACAAGTAGACAGTGTTCTGGCCATTTCTTTTAAAATCTAAGAGATTCAATGCTAGCATAACCTGCACATTCATATTGCAGGAAAAACATGGAGAGCTGCAATGCTAGCTAACCACAAACGCTGTGTTTTATGAAGACAGAAGCCTAAAGTTTGGGTTAGTTTGGAACATGATGTGCTAAGTTAAGCACTCAAAATATCTACCTAGCTCAAAATACTTTTTTATTTTAGCTTACTTGCTTAACTTAGGACTTTGAAGAATCAATTTTGAAGACTTGTACCCAGTTTGGATTCAATGTAGTTGGGTATTTTGAAGCAGTACACAGTACATGTGGTTTATGCATCTGTGAATTCTCCTGTATAAATATATCAGGGTCAAAAAGCAGAATTCCAGCAGGTCACCCCATAAATTTGTTTAAACTTACTGATTTTTAATAATCTTGTCTGCAGGACCAAGTCACGTGGTCCGGATTGTTTTATCAGAGCACTGCGAATTTGAAAATATGTAATTATTTCTTAAATATGTGTACAAACATTTGTAAATAGGCGTTCTGTGTGTTTTTCACCCACACCCTTCTCGCATTCTTGGCGAAGACGTTCTTCCCCCTTTCCTTGCTTTGCACCTAGATTATAGTAAGGTGTGAAAAGATGTGTTTATATGCTTGTATGTGTCTCTTGTCAACCTGAAACATTCCAGTGAAATTTCCAGGTTGTGTAAAGAACTGTCATTTGTCACTTCTCGGTCTGTTTATAACAGATGCTATTGTTATGAAGAGCACAAAAAAATAAATGTTATTGCACTGGACATCCATTTTCTGCCATACACTCTCTCTTACCTGAATCGATCCACCTCTTAATACCATCATTATGATGCCACGGCTATAGAAACCATATATATTATAGAGAAACGCAGTCTAACAAGGCGCCGGATCACAGACAGGAACCTCATTGAGTGAGAATGAATGACATTAATAACGCAAGCAACTCATTGAACACAAGTGAGCACATCTCCTTTCACTGTAGCCACAACTGCACCACCTGCATACATCATCACTAGCAGAAAGATCTATATTCACCTTATAAAATTACCCTGAATGTTTCTGTTCATCTTTGTGCAATTTAATCAATGCATTACGGTTTTAAAATAAAGGCAATTCTACATGGAAAGAAAACGCAAAAGTATAAATGGTTCATATTTTGTCCAGCTTTTCATGAAGAGTCCAGCTTGTAAACGTCCTTGTAAGTGTATCTGCAACCAAATAAATTCCTCCTCTCTCAGCCAATGTGTAATAAAAAAACAGCTATTAAATCCGCACAAATATATCAGAGCTTGTGCAGTTTGCATCAGATGAGATTTATGAGCTCTGATAAAAATTTTTTTAAATGTAAGTCTGAGTTAAGGCCAGCAGAGAAGGCCTTATTTATGACCAGGTACAACTTTATAGCTATCGATCAGGCTTACCATTATGACCACCTGCCTAATATTGTATTGGTCCCCCTTTTGCTGCCAAAACACTCCCGACCCATCAAGAATTGTCATTTATTTCTGCAGCAATTTGAAATACAGGAGCTTATCTGTTGCATCAATGAGCCTCTGTTCCTTCACTGGACCACTTTTGATAGATTCTGACCACTGCAGACCAGGAACATCCCACAAGAGCTGCAGTTTTGGAGATGCTCTGACCCAGACGTCTAGACATCACAATTTGTCAAACTCCCTCAAATCCTATTGCTTGTCCATTTTTACGGCTTCTAATACATTAACTTTAAGGACAAAATGTATTTACTGACTGCTTATAATGTTATAATGTTATGTCTTGTCGGTGTGTGTGTGTGTGTGTGTGTGTGTGTGTGTGTGTGTGTGTGTGTAATTTAATCTTTTTAGTAGTACCTACACACTCTTTAAGCACTAATAATGTAATAACAGATTTTATTTCCTGACTTGTCCAATTAAATTTGCTATTTTTTAAAATAACTATTTGCGTTAGATTATGAGAAAGTATGTTTTTTTCCCCTGAATCACTCGAAAGTCCAATTTCCCATCTAATCACTGTTACACAACTAAACTCACTTGCATCAGTTTATGTGTCCTGTACAGTAAGTGTGATTTAGTAGAGGACATGACCATATCAGATCGTATCACTCTCAGACACATTCATTTGGGAAGGAGGTGCCATTGATTGTTGCTTGGCACAAAAACGATGATGGCGTGTTTCAGTTCCTTCCCTGTTTTGTCTGAATTGTTCCACATCCCCAGTGTCTGTGCTGATACAGAGCCCAATTCACACTTCACAGGGGTTCGTGTTCTACGAAGGAGGCCTTTTCTAAGAAAAACTCATAACTTGGGGTGAAAAAAGAAGTAAATAACTACAATTAAAAAAATCTTATTATAGAAAATTATATTATATAAAAAAATATTTTTTTTATACATACATAATTAATTATTATAATATAATTTACATTTATGTAAAAAAAAACGATTTTAACCTAGACTTGGATAAGATTTTCATGTATGTCACGTTGCTCTAAAAAGCTTAAGCATATGAATAGATATAATAATTAATAATAATAATTATTATTATTGTTATTAATTATTTTATTATTAATTATTAATTATTATTATTATTATTATTATTATGAATCACCACTACAGGCAGTTACTCGAGTGCTTCTAGTGGTGAAGCGTGGAAATACAACTGAAAATGAATCATTTCTTACAATAATAATAATAATAATAATAATAATAATAATAATAATAATAATAATAATAATAATAATAAATAGCAATATTATATACGTTATTGCTGGATCCAGGGAACTCTGGATGCCAGATGGGAACAAATCATACATTGAACACCATTGCATAAGGAAAAAGTTAAAATGTAATAATAGCAAAAAATGAAAAAAAAAAAAAAATTGAGTGTGAGAATTGTTTTATTCATATTTTTTTGTTAGAATGTTAAATGCTTAGTGAATGGTTGAATCATATAAAGGAAACTAAACAAGCATTTTGTGATGTAGACACACAGGGCTGGGACAAAAGGACAGGAAATAGCTCATTAAAAAACCTTGAAGCTATTCAAAAGCACAGAACTAGCACAAAGAATGGGTTAATTCTGCTTCTCTCTTCAATCATTAAAACCTTGTAGGAGTAATAATTTTAACCCTGGCAGGGATCTATACAGAAACACTGGGACCAAAATATACAAATGAGTATTTCTCTACAGATGGTAAATCACAGTACAGTAATGGGATATTGTCACATGATGTATTGAAGCATTTATCAATATATTTTAATCTTAAAAACCAAAGATCGACACAGAATACATCAGAATTGTATAAAGTATATATTTGGCAACAATAAAAGCACAGAGAAGAAATCAACAAAAAAAAACAAATGCATACTAATGCACAAAAACACAATTTATATATAATTTATCCTATTATTTACACTGTATGTATATATACACTATTTAACACTTAAGCAGTAGAATTATTGTAAATATTTAATAAATAATAAATTCCAATTTTTCCCAGTATTCCCAAGTAAACTATTAGGTTTTTCCATCAGGAGCATTTTCCATAAATCCCTAAATAAATCCAGACACAGCAACAAGTCTTAACATTTTATTCCACATTTAATCCCCATTTGCTTCTATATTCTGAAAAGATTTCCACTCGATTTTGGATTATACATTTTACATTCGTGTGAGATTCATTCATTCACAAGTGCGATAGTAAAGTCGGGTACTGATGCAGGATGATGTGACGAGGCCTAAGGTGCAGCCATCTACAAGGTAGTTCCAGATCTTCACTGGATCGCATGCAAAAGATTATTCCATTTTGAATCAGAAACCAGTAAAGGTAAAGGTTTTTGGTAATGGAAATGTCGGAAATGTCAAAAGCCACATGTCCGTATATCCA
Source organism: Silurus asotus (assembly GCA_024362625.1). NCBI lineage: Eukaryota > Metazoa > Chordata > Actinopteri > Siluriformes > Siluridae > Silurus > Silurus asotus. Next base: position 5,635,905 of record MU579904.1, read on the forward strand.
ATTTTGTACCATTTTGGATGTATGTCACTGACATAAATGTCCTCGCTATAACCATTGGTTGCCATTAAAAATAATCTTCTTAGGGTCATTTTTTCACACCCAAGAGCAAATAGCATTTCTCCCCTGTAGCTCTTTTCAGGCTCAACCCAAAACTTTTGCCCAGTTCCACATCTTTTAGCTCATCCCAAAATCTTAACAGCTATTGGACCAGCATATGCATTTGCTTTTATTTCATTGGTTGGGCTTATAGTTCAGCAAACCCACACCCCAGAAATGTGGGCCTGCTGTGATATACCTTATAGGTATAAATACCAATATCAAAATATCAAAATTAACAATACAATACGGAATAAAAAACAATATATATATTCACAAAATTGTAATAATACTGGAAAAAAAAAAAAAAGTAAACATCACAACTTAGAACATCACAGGTACATGAAATTAGAATTGAATAAATAAACTCCCATATCACCCTGTGCCATCACACAGAAATGAGTATAGACTGCTTCCAGTTTTTCTGTAGCTCCTGGAACAGAGCTGAGAGTCTTGGGGTTTTGTGTGTAGGCGGTACAACAACCCACACCGGCCTCCCATCAGATATGCCGTCCTCTTCATCAGACATTAAAACAAGAGTTGCTGAGTTCCAGAGATGTTTTTTCTACATCTGTCTGGAGGACTTTACATCTGGACTCCAGCAGCTGCAAAACATAACAGAAACTGAAACAGCTGAAAAAGCTAATAGCATTTTGGATTAATTATAAAGAAGTAGAAAGCAACATGTACAACATTTAGTAAATTCCTGAACGTACTCTTTTTGTTTCTGTTTGACTTCAGCCAAAACTTTAACTGACTCCTTCTGCTCTGCTTTGTCAGGCTGCTAAATGTAAAATTTCCCCATCAGGGGTTTCATAATGTGTCTTGCAGGATGCTGAACAGAACAAAAAATATATTATCACCATTAAATGTGTAATCCAGTGTCTTAAAATGTATTTAATAAAATGTAAAATACCATTGAAAACCTTTTACTTTTGGGTTGAGATGGAAAGACAATCTGTAAATAAATTAATAAATCAGTAAAACCTGTTGCATCACCCCTCAAAGTGAGACTTGGAAGATAATATTTATATTTATTATTATTTCTTATTTCTTTTTTCCATTTTACTACTTGATAATTGAATACTTGTATTCAGTTTCTGTAATACCTGTACTATATATATATATATATATATATATGTATGCTTAAATTTTTTTTTTGCTAGATAGTTCTTTTGAATGATCTATTGATCAACTACAGGTATTGTTGTCAGCATATGTTAAAATGGGTATTTTATATAAAAAGTATATTTAAATCAAAGATATTTTGTGGGTTTGTCATAAACACTTTTTACATATGAAAGGCCGCCAACAACCATCACAACAAGCTTTCTTTTATCTTTGATCAGCTTTTTGCCATCAGATATCAGTATGTCCACTGACTTGAGTTAAATGGCTGTTTATGGACACTGATTATGTTTTTATTTTATTTTTTTTATTTTTTTTTTGTAACCTGGCTCTGTTTTTGCCTGTAAACATCCGACAAACTTGAAATTAGAACAGAGAAAAGAACAAGGTCCCACCGAGATTCGAACTCGGATCGCTGGATTCAAAGTCCAGAGTGCTAACCATTACACCATGGGACCGCCTGGAACACGTGCAACACAAAGGGGGGATAAAATGTCTATACTGCTATCCTGGTTATTTCTTGTATCATTATTATTATTATTGTTATGTATTGGCATAATATGTATTCATAATTTCAAAAGTGGCGTATAATATACACGTACGCCATTTTGCATCAGCGAATCACAGCAGCATATTAGGCTAGGGCTAAATGCCAAATCGCCGCACACGCCCTATATACCTGCCCTACAAATACAAGTCAGCCGACGTGTAGTGCCCTATAAAGTCCACTATCCCGCATTTCAGGATTAGGACTAAACCTAGTGAACATGCATAAGCGTTAAAATAACATGGATTATACGTTTTATAGTAGTTTCATTCAATGCATTTTTCTAAACGCTAAATTAGCCTATGTATTGCTAACTTCCTCGGTCTAATCCTGAACCGCTAACTGGTTCATTTGTAGTGCACTAAGCGTAGGTTGATTTCATAGCCATGCAGTGCAGGACATATTTAGGATTGAGCCCTTTTTTGTCGCACCCTACTGGCGGAAACTAGGATTGCAGCCAACGTGGCGGATTTTTTAAACATGGAAATATGTATTTACTTACGTTTTAAAACGCAATATTTCTGAGCTCAAGAGTTTTGTACAGTACAGAAAACGCTCCTGTATGAAATTAGTCTCACAAGTGTGTCTGGTTTGAAACACCTAGCTTTTAATGTTTTTTTTCAGAGATGCATGGATGTTCCTTTTGTTTATACACAACAAACTAGGCCATGTAACAGTATTCATTTTAATCAGACTGTCACCTCAGGCAATAACAGAATGTTTTGGATGAATCCATTACATCACTCGTGTCTGATTATATCTGGAGAACAAACACATTTATTATATACATGTAGGTTGGATGGTAAAAGGTTTCCTGAACCAACATGACCACATGTAATTCCGTCTGGCCTGCGGCTCATTGGAACCGCCATTCTATATCTATTATGGAATGGCCTGCCCAGTCACTGCACTTAAATCCTAATTAACTGCTCTGGGATGAACTGGATCACAAAAAAGAAATCTTCAACTAGTGAACTTGTGTACGCTAGGCACGTTTTACAAGAGGCACAACAAAGTATTTCAGCTGAATGTTTGAGGAAATGAATTTTCCAAATGAAGAGAGTGTTTAAAGCTGTCGTTCATGCGAAAGGAGAATTTTTACTATTAAATACCATTAATGACCTAGTAACGAATAGAACATGCATGTTTCCACACCTTTTGACAAGCACTGTACATGGAAATTATATGTATCCAATGGACGTACAATAACCACATGTGTATATCTTCTATCGCCACTAGAGGGAGTTGTTCTCCCAAGTCTTCAACCAGCACTACCTGCAGGACCTGCCTCTCTTCTGTAAGTGAAACAAGCATGTATATGTATATATATATTTTTTTTTTGAGTTTTTGAGAACTAATTCTAGACCCCTGTATCCTGTAGAAAGAATATTTGAAGCTCATCTTCTTCTTTTGTACGAAAGCAAGTTGTTCTCTGATGACCATTTATTTTATTTATTTTTATTAAACATTTTTAATTTTAGGCTTATCGTAAATGTAAATCAACGCATCAATCAGTCATGATTTTGGATAATCAGAGTTAATTGCACAGCATTAATAGATGACCTTGAGCTGAGCTGAGATTGAGCTGAGCTGAGCCATAAGTGCAAAGCTTTTTTTTTTCCAAAATTGCAGATGCGTGTCTTTATTCTGGTTTATATATATTTTTATTAAGTTAAGTATTAATTATTACAAAAACCTGCAACAAAGCAGCACTTTGTAAGTTTCAAGTTTAATAATAATTCAATTTAAAAATTACCTTTTAAAATGGATTTTACAATATCATTGTGCAGTAGATCTCCTTTGCCTCATTGCTCTGAGACCCTTATTTAAAAATGTATGGGTTAAAAATTTGTATTAATCCAAGCTAAACCAATTCTTTGCCACATGTGCTCAAAATTCGACACAATAAATAGTTTTGAACTAAATACATTATGTACCTACTTTGTTGTTGTAATTTACTTCACAGCCACCAGGGGTCTCTAAAACACGTTAAAAACATCACGTTCACTTTTATGGGTACTGTTACGTGATTGTAATACTTTTCTTTTGAATCTCATATTTTGTTTGCATATGTTTGGACATAGTTGTTTCTTTCTAAAGCCACCCTTTTTGTTTCTTTCATTGTCTTTTTGTCTTTAATCTTCTGTATCTCTTGATCTGGATGGATTCAAAGCCTTTCCCAGGAACATTATGTGTGATGCCGGAATACACCCTGGACGTGACAACAGCAATTCACATAGCTTCACACACACACACACACACACACACACACACACACACACACACACACACACACACACACACACACACACACACGGGCTTGGGGCAATTTAGAGTACTTGTGGGGAGTATTTGTTGGAAGATGGAAGGAAACTCGAGATCCTGGGAAACCACAAGAACATGGGGAGAACATGCAAAGCTACACATAGACAAGACTCACACTGATGTTATATGTAAATGTTACATTTCTACTAATTCTGTATATCAATATGACAGGATGGCATGTTGTTTCTTTTTTGCATTTACATAATGTTGTCTTTGTGTATACAGTCCCCATCACAAGCAGCAGAGGTCTCAACAAACAACAAAACAGCTCCTTTAGTTACAAACTCGTCCCTGAAAACTCACACTATCAAACCTTGATGCTCAATGCACCCATTCTTTTTGAGGATTCGTTTCCCCAGACCTTTTCACTGGCATTTAATTCTGCCAGGAACATTTACCTGAGCTTAATATCTCTAGCATGGCCTTTCCAAACACAAACCAAAAAAAAAAAAAACACCACAACTCTTACACAACAACTTGCTGGCATGTATGTATATTTATGGAACAAAATTTTAACTTCAGATGCCACTGCTATTTGTGTGTGTTTAAATCCAAAGCACTTCTTTCTACACTTAAAACACACAAGTCTTTGGTCTAAAAAAAAAAAAAAATCACCCCATCAGTAGGCTATGGGCAAACAAATAAATTACCCTGGCTGGCAGTTTGGTACAGTGTGCCGACTGTCTGCCCAGAATCCCAGCACTGTCCGAGGGAGCGCAGTGCAAACAGAAAAGCTTTGCCGGTTCCAGTGTGGCTTCAGTTCTGGCAAGTCGGACATTTCCAACATATTCCAGCCAAATGCACCACAGTGTCCAGTTTAGCTTAGTAATTTTCTACTCCATTGATGCGGTTCACTTCGGATGCCATAACGTTGCCACCCAGGCATCATCCAACCATCGTCTCTCAGAAAGAACATTAAAGGCCACAACAGGCCACATTTATAAAGCCAACAATAGTATTTGGTGCTTTAATACAAAATGTGCTTCTAATTTTACATTCTAATTCTCATCAGACACAATTCTCAATATTACTGTCATTAAAAAAATTTCTGAGGCATAATCTCGCCGATCAAAACAAAGGTGATCCAAAAGCCTAGAGGGTGCAGTCATACTTACTACATACCAAATGTGCAGGGGGGTGGGGTCAGACCTGATCTGTACCTTACCAGGATAGAGTGAAATAAAATGGAAAACTCAAGGGTATTCAGTTACAGGTAATCCAGCTCCTCTTGTGTTGTATTGGTGGAGTCCAATCTAAAGTCCAGGGGATTGAGTCAAACCTAAACCAGTATCTTTTACCAGGACATCAGGGCTGGAACCAGACAAGAATCAGCTTCATCGCCTCCATCCAGGACCTCCAAAGGGACAGTGCGTGGGCTTGGACGTGATCCAGCTCCTCCTACATTATGGGGAGTAAAACAATCAGGTCGGTGGAGACAATTCAATATTAGACGAGTGGATCAGACTAGGCTAAGGGCTGGGGTTATTAAAGGAAATGTGTCAGATCCAGTTCCACTGCTTGGACTTTTGATGCTGCCAAATATCTGCCTGAAATATTTTTGCCTCCATTAATGGCTCACCCACTCCACCTCCCAGCTGGAACTAAAGAAGCGTACTAATTATATTTTACATGGCAAAAACCCTCTCCCTCTGACAAGCAATACAGGGACTTAAAATGAATGTCTTTCACTCAAGGCTCTTATTTATTTATTAATTTTTCTCCTCATGTTTATTGCAAAATGTAATCATAGTATATAATTTGCACACGATCCCCATAAATCTGTAACAACTACAGTTGATGTCTAGTCACCCACCTCCCAGATACCTCCAAGGGTGAGACACATATGGCATGGTATCAAATTACATATTAAATATTGTGAAAAATGCCATCATGTTACATTTTTTATTTGCTTTGTTTCAAGCTTCTGTTCACAATTGTTACGTTCTCTATATAGGCCCTGCCCCAAGCTAAACTAAACTATAAACTATAAACTAGTTATATACATTGTATGATTTTGGGCCATCCCAGAAACAATATAGGGGTTCCTAAACAGTGGGCCTACGTCATACTCTAGGAGTAAGTCTCAAAGTTTTGCTTCCAAAGATTCTAAAGATCTCCCTTTGCGAAATCTGGCATCCCAAGTTTTTCCCCAGCCATGACTCTGTCTATATTTCATGTCATGTCTATATTTTCATCCTCCGCCACCTCCTCTTTTTTTTGCAGTACACATATAAACCACAATTGCCGACGCATTTCATCATGCTCTATTAGTTTACCACAAGCACATGCTGATTACGTTTGAATTCTTTCATACCAACTTGCATCCTGGCGTACGATTCAATAGGTGACATCGTCGTACAGTCTACATGCATACGTTTTCTAGATCGGTGTCTCACGTCGTGTTTGGTAATGATCTTATAGGATTGTTGAAACCGCCTGAAAAAGGTGTAAAAAGGCAAGGATTTCATTATTCTTATGCTTCAGATGAAGCTGTGGGGATTGTTAAGGGGAAGATGTTGTCAATTACGTTATTTATTTCCCTCACAGGCAGCAGAGGACATTAAAAGAGTCAAAAACAATTCCTTTAAAGAGGTTTCAGAGGAATCATTCACTCGGATTTATTAATGACGAATAACAGCCAAAAACAACACCACATACAGAGTTACAAAGCACATGGATACCTGAGAGTGAGAGTAAAGATAGCACAGGACATGATAGACATGAAAGAGAGTAACTGAAAGGATAATCATGCTGTAATCCACCTCAGACACAAAGACAGAGAGACATACTGTATATATATACAGAGAGAGAGAGAGAGAGAGAGAGAGAGAGAGAGAGAGAAATGCATGAGGTCAGATTCTGTGCAGAGCTCCAGAGTTGACATAAATAGTGCGACACGGTTTGTTCTTCTACCAAACCTGTTTTAAAAATAAAAAAATAAAATAACCAGAACCCACACTGCGTCATCGGCTCGGCTTTTCGGCCTTGCATTTCAACCGAGCTTCGAAGGAAAAAGGGAGACTGATAGAAGATGAAAAAGACGAAGACAGGGTGTGTCTTGTAATTCAGTGTACAATCTTTTCATGTCATGTTCTCCAGGGCAGCATCGTCCAAGCTGAGAAATGGTGTAATTTTCTAAGTATAGTCCTGGCAGAGGGAACAGATTCTCCAGCCTGCCAGCCTGAACTTGGACAATGTTCCGGAACGGGAAGTTATTATAAGGACAATAAAATCCCACACCTCATGTGATCATGTTTACCAATATGCTGTACTGGTGCGCAAATACGAGACGAAGTAATATCCTGCTTTCTGACCACCAATAAGCTAATTTAATAATGCTACAGTATATAAATGCTAAATTGTCTAGCTAGCTAATAAAGCAGTTATGGTAAAATTAGAAAACTTTGCCTACTAGGGGAAAAGTAGCTGAAATTTAGTATAAAAAAACTGAATTTGAGTTTTATTGAAAATTGAATTTAAGATCGCACAAAACAGATATGAAGGTAACACACTGAACTGCAAAACCTAGCTAGCTAGCATGAATGAGGTTAGGCTAATCAACACTGGAGTATATATACATTTTTATATGTTTTCATATATTCCTCTGTTTGATAATTTGATACAATTAATAGAAGGAAAATCAAAATTTAAATGCCACTCGACAAATAGAAGCTATTGCAATAGTCCAAATAACTGGCAACGAAAGTGAGTACACCCTAAGTGTCAATACTGTGTCCAAAGTGTCAATATTTCATGTGAGCACCATTATTATCAAGCACTAGTTTAATCCTCCTGGGCATGATATTCACCAGAGCTGTACAGGTCGTTGCTGGGATCCTTTTCCACACCTCAATAATGACATCACAGATCTACTGGATGTTAGACACATCGCGCTTCTCCACCTTCCGCTTGAGGATGTTCCACAGGTGTTTAATATGGTTTAGGTCTGGAGACATACTTGGCCACTCCATCGCCTTCATCTTCATCTTCAGCACTGAGAAGAGAACCTTACAACCTCTAAATCAGTGCTTTCTGGTTTTCTAAAGCAGCTTCTGGACCTGATGCACAGCACGAGATGGACCCTTGCGAGGTCTGTTCCTAGTGGAACCCGTCTTGGTAAACCTTTGTATGAGCCTGGCCACTGTACTGTAAATCAGTTCCAGGGTGTTACAGATCTTTTTATAGCCTTGTTCATCTTTCTGGAGAGCAACAATTCTAATTCTCAAATCCTCAGAGGGTCTTTGCCATGAGGTTCCATGAACATCCAGTGGTGAGAGAATTGGACTCAAAGCACCAAATTGCTTAAATACAAGATACACAAATTTGTATGGTTCTGTCAAGCAGACAAAAACATAACCATGATAAATAGGACATGTGGCTTTGCATGGTTACATGATGTACAGCTGTTATCGCTTAGGGTGTACGCACTTTTCTGGACAGTTATTTAGACAATAATGGCTACATGTTGAGTTATTTTTAGAGGACTGTAAATCTGTACTGTTATACGAGCTGCACACTGACTCCTCTAAAATATATTCAAGTTTAATTTCTATAGTATTGTCCCTCGAGAAGAAATACTTAAATGCTTGCTAAAAAAATAGACATTTTATTTATATATAATTGCAGGGGACCTTATACTTTTTTAATCCATTTATGGTTATGTGTCATGTTTCACTCTTTTCAACTCACTCGTGATGCCAAAGCGTGGCTTACATGTCATGTTAGCGATAAGCCGAGAAAATGATGGGGTAGGGAAAAATCAACAGTGGAGTATTCAATACTATCATTATACAATCCAGTTAAATATATTTCTGAACATATCCCAGCTTTGCAGGAAGCCAGGGTTGGATGTTTATCAGTATTATAGAACTCCTGCAGCATTCAAAGGTTTTGAGGGTCTTGGCTTGGCAGCGCTCGGCCCTTGAAATTTCAACCCTCAGATCAATAAGCCTGAAAAACCTCAACTGCTGAGGCATCACTGTTCATGCAGCTAAAATTAAAATAAAGTAATGACTTGTGTCTGTTTTTTTTTTTGTTTGTTTTTTTATCCCAGCCTGACCTCAGCCTCCTGATTCGAGCATGGAAAGCATTCAAGATAACCCCACATACGTATGTGTTTAAAAAATGCATTCACCTTTGAAACACAGGCACCCAGCGATCATGTGCAGGAATTAACCAGAGGATCATATAGGCTGGTCACTCAGGCCTCGGTAAAACTCACTGTGTGTACCGCACTTTATTAGCGGTGCTGACCTTTCGTCTACATGCCCATGAACCCATGGCTGACTTGGCCACGTACCAAACGAAGCAGCAATCTCAGGGCGTGCTACGTTTATAGATATCACACTATGATAGCTCAGCTAAGTTCAGGAATGTGACTACAGCAGATCGTTTTAAAGCTATAATAGTCGGCGGGATCCCTGCTGTCAGCGGTACCGTCAGGCAAATCCTGCAAATGAATACGTGCATTCCATTATCCTTTATGAATCATTGTCTTGTTTTCAGCTCAACACTTGATCAAAGTTGCTTTCGGCTTTCTTGAATCCGGTACTAAGCGTAGCTCGGAGAACACAGTCTAACGGATTATCCTCTGAGTCTAAAACCCCAGGAGGTCAGTTAAGGGGAAAGATTGAAACTGGATTTTTGCTGTACTTTTTATGTATATAACAAGCTTGCAATACACAAATATGTGCCTGAAGCTCTGGACCTGTAAGAATATCTAAACAAGTGTGCCCAAAAAGCTAACACAAGCCACATGTGATACATTCCAGCCTGGTCAGGATTGTGTTATTTTATATACTGAATTTCCTGAGTTACGACGGAGATGCGTTTTGATGACCCCATCATAAATTTGTTAATAATTTAACAAAATTAAGTACGGAATTTAGCGAAACCAAGCAATTTACAGTACCATACTGTATAGCACAGCTTAAGCTGTACACAGGGCGATGTCTTTGGGCACACTGACTTAAGAAGGTCAGTGCTCCCTGTGACTGTGCATGCAGCCTTGTGTTGCTACCTGTTGGTGTGTTACAAAACTAGCCTTGAACCTTTTTGTTACCACCTCGTATTTATATATGTGGCAGCGGGCGCTTGGACAAGCACTGGTTCCAGAGTGGAGGGTGGAGCATACGCTGCTACGTTTGCTACGTTTGCATATTCTGGAAAAGAGAGCCATAATTTTTTTTAAAGTTTCTCAGCTAGTTAAATAGTGGCTTGAAAGAATTTTCTAAACAAAGGCTATGAGATGCCTCTTTTTTCATGAGTAGTCAAATGTTCCAGTCTGACTTCATTAGCAAGGCATTTCCAAGGTCGCACAACTGATTCTCTCTGAATGCTTTTTACAGTTTTTTTTTTTTTTATTATTCTTTGTTGTGGGTGAATTTTGAAAGAGATAAATGGTTTCTTTAATACCTGGACCAGCACATCTTGCACCAACACCCACAGCACTTAGTTTTTTTTAATTCTGCTGTTTGATGTGGCTTTACCACCTTGAGGAGAACCACGTGATCTTGATGCACACATTGCGACACCATCTCTTCTAAACACACCTGAGAGATATCATGAGAGATAACATGAAGCAGCCTGTCATACCTTTATTTTTTTTATTATTCATAGCTGGAGAAGCAAGTAACACCAAACTATTTTTTTTTTATCTTCTCGCATTATTTTGTCGCTTTAACACGTTTTGTTTCCAGCTGTTCAGCTAGACGCGATTCACAACGTGAAATTACAATACAGTACGTTTTTGTATTCCACTAGCTGTGTTAGTTTTTATTTTTATAGCCCAATCTCACAGGTATGCTTTTATAAAAGCACTAATGGACAGAATATGCATGTGATCAGCCAAATTCCTAGTTTTTCATGGAGCTTACAGAAAGATTTGGCCAGTGATTTGGTTCCACAGAGAAACGGTTTTATAATGCTTTTTTCGACACAAAATGGTGGCTTTGCGATCATTTCTCAGCTATTATTTTGCACTGTTATGGACTTCCTTTCTGACTTCTCCTCTGTCACTCTCTCCTTCTCTCTCTCTCTCTCTCTCTCTCTCTCTCTCTCTCTTGCCTTTTCCCAACCCAACATTCCAGCTCGAATGTTTGCACCTTGACCCCTTTCCACACTGTTTGTGAGGAGTGCTTCTGGCCGGCATGCTGTCTTGCATATCGTCACAATGAGGCCTGTGCAGGGTGTGTGTGTGTGTGTGTGTGTGTGTGTGTGTGTGTGTGTGTGTGTGTGTGTGTGTGTGTGTGTGTGTGAAGAGAGAGAGAGAGAGAAAGAGAAAGTGAGAGAGAGACAGAGAGTGAAAGAGAGAGAAAGAGAAAGAGAGAGAAAGTGAGAGAGAGAAAGAGAGAGAAAGCGAGAGAGAGAGAGAGAGAGAGAGAGAGAGAGAGAGACGTGGCCATTTCGTTAGTGACGTTGTGAAACACACAGCATTGATCAGAAGCTGCAGAGTGATGAGACCCCATCTCGGGCCTTCCCTCCCTCCCTCCTTCTTTTGTTCATGCTCCTCTCCTTCCTTCAGTCCTCCTTTTCTCTTCGCCCTCATTTTTTTTCCATCTTTATTACACTGTTGCATCTTGTCCCTTTTTTCACACTTTTATAATGACATCATTTTTAACCTTTCCTAGGCCTCAGAGACACCAAGATGACATGGCAGTTTTTGTATTTTCATAGTTTCATACTCTGAGGCCACTTGGAATGACGGCATCCTGGAGTCACATCCTGAAGTCACTACTACTAAAACAAAAAACAAATGTGAAGTTGTGTACAGTCTCTTCAGGGATGTAACCCAATAGTAATGCACAGGAAAAACAAGTACACACAAGTAGGAAGCACAATTTTGCATTTTATGCTTTCCTGCTCGCCATAGTTGTAACGAGTGCTTATTTATCACTTTTTTAAGTTGGTTCCTGTTTCATTCCCATTCTGACACTTGATCTGAACATCACCTGAGGCCTGGACCTGTATGTACTGTATCTGAGCAAGTGGTAAGGGAAAATGGTAGGTCAAAGGTTAAGATGCTGGATTTCTAATCAGAATGGTCCTGAGTTTAAACCCTCAGCTGCTGGGCCCTTGAGGAAGTCCATCAACCCTTAAAGTGTTTAGGTTTAATAAGTATATTTGAAAAAGTGCAACTTATAAATGGCATACATATAAAGGTATTTAATCTAGCAGAATAAACAAAGGCCACATTTGTGATACTTTCGTTCATTCATCCTTAGTAACTCTCTGGTCGGGTTTGTAGTGTTTCATATTTGGCTATTTATGTATTTATTAATATTTATTTGGGAAAAAAAACAATAACATTTGTTAAGAAAATACCTCAGGTACTAATTAAATACTATTTGAGTTAGCAATACCTTTTTCATTTGGGACACACCCACATCTGATTTGATTTAATATACAGATACTGGACAAATACACCGTTTTTTGTTGTACTGTATTTGTATAGGATGAGTTTGTAATTGTACACCAGGCAGCTTATGCTCAATCTTCTAACCTCCCACTTTGTGTTTTTTTCCCCCTCAAGTTTTCACACTTCCAAACCATTTTTTATTATTATTTTTATTCCCTAACAATCTCTAAAAAATTTATGAGAGATGTTTTCACCAGTAATTGCATAAGAACCTTGTGCTATTTTTTGTGTACATCCATTGACAAGAACAATATTGCTAGCGTTAATGAGAAGAGCATTTTATTTGCATTGTTTTTCTATAAGCGGCTTTGCAGATGAGGTCTAAAAAAAGAACAGAAATCCCAGGAATGTACATCTGAGAGTATGTGGAATATGTTTTTTTTTTTGTATTGGCCTACTCTACACTATAGAAACTATAGAGTGGTTCAAATGTCTTTCTACTGTATATTAAGTACATAGGTCAGATGTTTCAATTTGTTTGATTCAGTTGCCTTTGTCTCTGTTGTTATAGAGCTGACTATTTTACAGATGTTTTCCTTTATTATTACAAGTTGTTGAATAGGGTATGCTCGAAAATGTATTTTATGTCCCAAAAAATGCAGGACAAGTGTTTTAAAAATTTGGTGAAGTGTTCATTACAACAAAATAAACACTTACGATACTCATAAAACCTGCAAAATCAACACAATTTCTGCTTATATCAGTTCATCATAACTGCACTTTACCTTAAAAACATAGAATAGCAGTAAAAGTAGAATAGAACAGAGTAAAGTAGAATAGAGTATGCTAGAGTAGTAAAAGAGAATAGCAGTAATAGTAGTATAGAACTGAAAAGAGTAGTAGTATATTAGAGTACAGTATCCCTAGTGTATAGCAGAATAATTTAGAACAAAGTAGAATAGAGCATGCAAGAGTAGAATAATGTAGAATAGCGTATGATAGAGTAGCACGAATAGAATAGAATAGAATAAAATAGAATAGAATAGAATAGGAGAAGGTTAGAGTAGAGTAAAGAAGAGAAAAATAGAATATGTTAGAGTAGTAGCAATGTAGAGTAGAATACAGTAGAATAATGTAGAATAGAATAAAATATGAGCATGTTAGAGTAGAGTAGAATAGAATAGAATTGAATATGTTAGAGTAAAGAAGTAGTAGTGTAGAGTAGAACAATGAAGAATAGAGTGTTAGAGTAGCACAAATAGGATAGAATTGAATAGGAGAATGTTAGAGTGAAATAGAATAGAATAGAATAGAATAGAATAGAAAAGAAGACTTTTAGAATATAGTAGAGTAGAATAGAATAAAATATGTTACAGTAGAGTAATAATAATGGAGAGTAGAATAATGTGAAATAGAGTATGTTAGAGTAGCACATAGAATAGAATAGAATAGAATAGAATAGAATAGAATAGAATAGAGTAGAATAGATTATGTTGGAGCAGAGTGGTACTACAGTAATAGCAAATGTTGTCAGATCCAGATTGTAGTCAAAATCCATGACTACAACGACTTCACAAGACGCACACAAACCTCACAATAACAAATATAAAAAATATGATGGATATTATTGTATTGTTTATCATCTTTCTAAATATTCATTATTGGGCCTGTGTGCCCATTCTTTCCCTCAAATCTGCTTCACTGAGCAGCTTTGGAATCCTCTCAGTGAGCTACCTTTCTGCACATTAGATTGGATCTTCCGGCAGTCCCATTTATCAGGTTTGTGGCACTCGGCTCCTAGCAATTACACAGAAGTCCTTTGTTTACTCTTTCTTTCAGGTTTTTTTTTTTATCTAACTTTTAAATACCATCTAAATGCCCTTTATTGAGCATGCTACAAGCTTCAGACCCTTAAAGTTCATCGTTATCTAAATGTTTGGCAGTATGCAACTCACTATAAAAATGCATTCATGCGTTCTCGTATGTTCTTTTTTTTTTTCTTAAGACAAGGACATCCATCTGAGATCATTTTCATTTCCAAGTATCACCTGAATTGGTTTCATTCTGGATTTGTTTGTTTTGTGTTTTCGTTTATTTCAGGAAAACCCGCGTGTGGTTTGACCTTTTAAGTACCACGTTCTTAATTCTTCACCGATTCCGCCTCATCCGTTGTCATGACGACAGTTTCCTATTTATGTGCGGTTGGATTTGTGAAGGCGTTAGGACTCCGCTGCACTCCGTGCCCTCTGCGTGAATTTCTCACCGCACCTTCGGGTCAACGGTCACGCACCACCTCCTCCTGCTCCAAAAATGCCATTGTTATGATGTAGGTGCTCATGAATGAAACTGAAACGAGTTTCTGTTTTGCAAAAAAAAAAGAACTTTTAGTGAAAGTGAAATGTTTTGTTTTTTTATGAATTTAAAACCAGTTACACTTGAAGAATCCACGCCACACACTCGGATTTAGGCGCAGCAGAAAACCTCTCACCAAAGATAACGGTATATGCTTGCTTAGCGTAGTTCAGAGATTGCTGACATCGTTAATTTTAGCACGTCAGGTGGCATTGCTCATCACAAATCCCATCAAGCATTAGTAGCAGCAGAACTCAAACACTTGGATGTTACAAGGTAAGAAGGTCACGTGAATCCTGCCACTATTCAAATTCATTCGTCCTCTCCCAGGGTTTTGCATTCTGCACTGATAGAGTACACCCCAAATGGAAGCATGTAGTGCATTGTGGCAGAGCAGTGAAGAACTGGGTTACGTCAATGGGCACAGGTATAAACAGAAACACACACAAATTTCCATTAGTTAATGAAATTCAGCTGAATTGACACTTCCTGATTGCCAGACTAACAGAGCGGTTTGAAAGCTTTACACAGGAAAACCGCACCAACTCAAACCATCTGCCCATTGTTTTAGAAATCAGAATTGGTCGAGCATGTTGTGGTTAACTTCTCAAGGAATCCTGTTCAAGGTAGAATCTCTGACAAACTTTAACCAGTGGTGGAATGGTACATACGTTTGATGAAATGTACACCCTTCTACACTGCTGATTAGAAGTTCAGAAGTTCAGAGCTCAACTGCTAACATTTGATTAGGAACACTTCTAAAATATGTAAATAAGATAACTGTATGTCTGCCAAATCTAATGCCACCTGATTGGATTTCCGAACCACCATGCACAATATAGAGAACATTTTCATTTACATTTTCAACACATTGCTTATTTGATATAGCAACATACTGACACGATTTGAGTCCCGGCTATACCACCCTTGGGCCCTTGAGCAAGGCCCTTATGCCCCCGCCCACCCCCCCGCCCCCACACCATGGACGGCCCCAAGAAAGGCTGCAAAAGGAGGAGGGTGGGTGTTAAGTTAGCAATCTGACCACGCTTCAAAATTGCTACGGACACAGCAAGTAAGCGATCAATCCCTTGCCGCCCAATGGGAGGACAAAGAAAGAAAAAAAACCATACCAACCCACGTATAGCTTATATTTTGCTTGTTCTCCTCCGGAGAGCAGACTTTCAGATCCATTGTGTATAATCAATCTATTGTATTGTTATATTTGAAAATGCATGCAAAACACCAAAACAAGTCCAGATATGCCATATGTGTAAAGTAAAACTTGGAGACACATAGAATTACTGGCCACTTTATTAGAAACACCTGTATACCCTTTTTTTTGTTTTGTTCAGGTCTTTAAAAAATTCTGCGGAACCTCGTGTTGTCTTCTGCTTTAGCATGTCCACCTAACGTTTTGAGCATTCTGACATGCTTTTCCTCTCACCATGGCTGTGAAGAGTGTTTGTTTGAGTTGCCATAGCTTTTCTGTCAACTGGAACCAGTTTGGTCATGCCACTCTGATATAGATTTCTCTGTAACCCTCTCTTCTGGTTTAATTCAAAATATTTTCTGAGGTAATTACAAGTAGTGTACATTTCTATCACAATGTGTTCGTCTTTGATGGGCTACATTTGAATTATTGCTGTAATTTTTCTTCTTTTATTTGTTATTGCATTGTGTACAGTTTGAAACTTCATGTTAATGATGGTTGATGTTTCCTGTCAAAAAAACAAACCAGTGTCAAAACTATTAGAG
>MU579904.1:5659977-5738418 GCA_024362625.1 Silurus asotus
AATACTTATTTGCCTAATAATTCTGCACTCCCTGTATATATATATATATATATATATAATTTATTTTTATATTGATTTTCAATTTTATTTTGTAAAAAAAAAAAATAAATCACATTTTTATTCGCTTTACATCCATTTTTTCCCTGTAATACCTCATCGAATGTTGTGTGCAGGTCTACACATCAGTTAAAGTTTCTTGTTCTCGTTTCCTGCTGTTACACACCGGAATGATTTTAATAATTCAGAATTTTCAGTGAAGTGAACACTTTCAGCCGCACCAGAAACACTTCTGTGAGTCATGTACCTTTTATATCGGATTCATGTGCTTCACACTTGTATGAATAACCTCTAAAAGCGCTGCCAGCGTTCAGTATTTTGATAGACTAATCCTTTTAAATCTCTCTTGAATAAAGTACACCTCAGGTTCAAACGTTTGAGGATACCCGAGTATAAGATCCTGCTTTTTGAACATCCCGTTCCACATTCAGTCCCCATTTGTTACAATATATACTGGAGATTTGTGTTCATTCATCATCATGCTGGAACAGGTTTGGATCTCCTAGTTCAAGTGAAGGGAACATTTCATGCTACATCATCATTATGTGCTTCCAAATTTTGTGGGAACAGTTTTTAAAAGAACCAAATGGCAGGAAAAAAACAAACAGGAGTCCCAATACTTCTGACAATGCTAAAAAAAAAAACTAGTCTCAACCAGTCTAAGAATAAAACACAACCAAGGCATGCATTCATATGAAAATAATTCTTGCAGCACGATGAAGCATTTTTCCTTTATTTAAGTTCGACACATTAGTACTATTTTTTTTTTTTTAGTACATTTTAATATGAAAATACAAAAAATTTTGATTGTCACATTAACAAGAAACCACAAAGTGCAAAATCCTACATCCTGCAGATTTCTGAAAACTGACCTGGACTCACACTGGAGACACCTCACAAAATGTACTTGAATATCTCCTCATAGAAAAGCTCTCCTAGACATCTGGAGCATTTATACAAACTTTGGCAGATGGAGTAATTGTGATCGGACCAATCAAGAATTGATCAGCACCCTCGCCTTGACATTTTTGATCTACTAAACGTTTCTGTTCTCAGTGGAAATTTCTGTCGGTGTTGCATTTGCTGCCTTTATCTAAGCTTCAGAGCTTTGAATGGAGAGATCCTCACACAGTTCTCCAAAAATTACTGCAGGGTTTACACTTTGAAAAGAGCTGTTAACTATGTCGTTAATCCAGCGGCGGTTTGGCTTTTTTCAAGGCCGACGTGGAAAAAGAAATTGTTTCTGCGTCGCTAATAGTTTTGGGTCGTTAAACAGAATCTACCAAAATAAACGGACACTTCAGGTAATTATTTTATTTACGAAGTGTCGATTGTTAAATGTTGACGAGTTTGCTAAATGCCTTATATGTTATTACTTTTCGTTGCGCATCCACCTTAATGGTGTGAAATAATCTCTCATGACAAATGTGGTTCGAAATGCAGAAATAGCGATCATGGTTTTTGTAAGAGGTTGGGAGAAAAAGCACTATCTGCCCTCTTCTGCATACCCGGGGCTGCCAGATGCCTTGATTGTTTAGTGTCATTCTGATCATCTCGCCCTCTTTGAAACTTGGTGTCAGTCACAATTTATGCTTTTATCAGAAGCCTCAGGAAGCTCTTGACTGTCAGAAAAACTCCACACACTCATTTTTACTGAATGCAATTAGTGGAATGTGTTGTAGAGTTACATTCTTTCCTCAAAAAAAAACTTTTAAGACTTCAGATGTCTTAATGTCAAACGGTACCACTGCCGCACACAAGAAAAAGACTTGTCCGAAGTTTTACTTTATCAATCCGGGACACGTTCAGACCAGCGTTCTGTCGCTAACGGTAGCTAGCAGCAAACTGTAGCATTTATTTTGTTTATGCCTTGATAATAAAAACGTCTTACAAACACGCCTTTTCCCTCCATAACTCTCTCATAAGATTCTCTTCCAGCTGTACTGCCCACCCGACTCGTTTCCACATTTTTCCCTGAGGTGATTTGTTGACTCTCATCGGGTTCGGCGCTACTATTGGTCCTTAGTTTGACAGTCATTGAAGGAGAAGTCTTGCTGCAGGAAAGAGTCTGAAATTTTTAAACACTGCCAGAATTTCTACAGAGGAAAAATATAGTTGCACCGGCCATTAATCGGCAAAATTATGTCAGATGCTCAAATTGTGGCCAAAATGATTAAACTATCAACTTTGCATTTTTGTCTTTTTATGGTAATAATGGTGGGATTTTCATTGCTGAGAAAAATAAAAACTACATATAGTTTAAATAAAAAAGTCGTAGATCCCCTGGCTGTGCTTCACGGCCCCTCACTTTAAGAGCCACAGCTGTTAAGGTCTGAGGCCTGAACTGGAGGTGTTTATGCTTGCGGTTTGCTTCTGCGACTTGATCCCAGATAAAGATTTTCATTAAATTCAGCACGGTTTATTAAAGTCTCACTATGTGAACTGTGTCTTGTAGTGTGGGCCCCAGTCACTAATACATGCTGTTGTGTTTACAGTGTGCTCATTAGGCTTTTTCCTTCTTTCCGCTTTTTTTTTTTTTATGTTTTATTTGAGCACATTATGTCCAAACGTTCCACATGGAGGACCTCCCGTATTCCACAGAGATGCCAAGATAACACAGTGTTTTGCCCGACTCTTTCGCGTCTTCCCGGTACTAATTAGCCCAACATGCGACGGCATCCAGCAGCGCTCTCACTACTCATCTTTTCCTCTGATGGGAGTGTTTTGGGTGTTTTTTTTGTTTGTTTTTTGCAATCCCTAAATGTGTTTTATGACGGTGAGCCTCCAGCCGTACCACGTAGTAGGTGACTTTATGAAAAAGGGCTTAATGGCTTCCACATGGAATGAGAGCAGCTATTTGTGGGATGGGGAAAGTGGCGGCTCTGTGTTGGTATGGCGCTAAAAAGAAAAAGAGATGAAGGTTGAGTTTTGGTGGATGAGGTCACAACTTGGGATGCTGCATGGCAACAAAACAAACGCCAAAATATTACACATGTCCTGAGGATGGAAGTAATAAAGTTGGACTTTATTATGTTAGAGTAATTGAGTTTTGACTTGTATCCTGTATTTCAAAAGGAAACAAGACCGTAACCCGACTGCGTTCATGTTGCGGAATTCTTCATCATCCCAAGGGTTGCCCTGTAAGATATTCAGGCCTCATCACTGGGAACTCTGTCACTTTGACTCATAATCATGTTCATGTAGCCGGAGACGCAATCGTAGCCATGCGGTCAGCAGTAATACTCCAATGGCATTCAAACAATGCCCGGTTAGTATTGGGAAGGGGCCCGTTGGGTGTCAAGAAGATAGTCCTTACACAACATCACACCATCACCTGCTTCCACTGTGCACAGATGTGGTTGGATTCATAGATTCTTGCTGCTGGTGCCAGATTTTCACTGAACCCTACAAAGATTGATCAGATCCACCTTCATCTCACCATGTCTGAAGTTTTAAAGTGCACATCAATGCCTCGTCTAGGTTATGGTGTGCTCTGGCATGGTTTTCAGCTTTACTTTTCTAGAGTGGAGCTCCTATTTTCTCCACAAGGTTAAGCTGTGCAGATCACCACTCTTGTAAAGATGATGCTTGCAAAACTAAAATATCAACCTCAATGCCTTGACCAAGTTATGGTGTGCTTTCTGAGATGCATTTCAGCTGACCACACTTGTAAAGAGTGGTGCTCAACGATCAGATGTATTGGCATCAAGTTTCTTCCTCAAGTTCTGAAGTGTATTCTGAGGTGCTTTTCAGCCCACCACAATTGTAAAGTCGTGTTTGCAGAACTGAAGTTATGGTGTGCGTATCACAGATGCTTTTCAGCTCACCGCAGTTGTTCAAAAAGGAAGTTTTATCATTATTGTCTCCCTCAGGACAGTGCGCTCATTCGGAGATGTTTTTTACCTCACCACAGTTAGAAAGAGTTATTTTTGAGTAACCGTCATTAAGTACTCAAAGTTACTCCAAGTTCCGATCAGAATTCGTCTCGCTGTTCGACTTTGACCTTTTATCACCAAGGCATTCAATTCAAAAGCCGCTCATTTTTATTTAATGTACTTTATCCGCTCTACAAGTCGAGCCATTATTGCACCTTATAAAATTTACATATGCTGGGATGAGAATGTCTCCTTTCCTTAAAAAAAGGCAGCTTTTAAAGTAAGATGAGTCACAAAACGTTTGATTTAATGACTGACTTAGTCATCAGTTTGAAAGAAGTCGGTAATTTTGTCAAACACCAGATGGGCATTTCGCATGAAAACGAAACCAGTTAGGGAGTTGTCTGGAACCACAGCATTTTTGTGCCATGAATTGAACGGAAAAAACACCTCGTTCTGCACGTGTGCCGGGAGAGGGTTTGAATGGATCCTTGCTATAAGTGGTCAGCATCAAACACTGTTTAAAGGACATGGAGCCACGTGGAGCCACAGTTCAGTAGTCAGTGCGAACGCAGTGTGTGGTCCACTGGAAAATGGGTACAAACACCGGTTTACTGTCTTTGATTCTACTGTGTGTGTGGTTCACAACCCCCTCCCAACCCCCACCCCCATGGTGCAGATCATTGTTTTAATAAACCGTGTGTTTCTTATTGATCTGAAACAGTAATGAGTGTCTTCATGGCAGCAGTGCTGAACGATCTCATGGCAGCAGTGTTAAATATTTTCATGGTAGCAGTGATTAATTTCTTCCTGGCAGC
The DNA here is from genome assembly GCA_024362625.1 of Silurus asotus. NCBI lineage: Eukaryota > Metazoa > Chordata > Actinopteri > Siluriformes > Siluridae > Silurus > Silurus asotus. The sequence continues at coordinate 5,664,728 of MU579904.1, forward strand.
AGTGCTATGTGCTAAATGTCATAATGATAACAGTTTTGTGTCTTCATGGCAGCAGAGATGTTTCCTCAATGCAGAAGAGATTAATATCCTACTGGCAGCAGTGTTGTGTCCTCAATGCAGAAGAGATGAATGTCCTTTTGGCAGCAGTGATGTGTCCTTAATGCAGAAGAGATGAATATCCTTCTGACAGCAGTGTTGTATCCTCATGGCAGCAGTGATGTGTCCTAAAGGCAGCAGTGATGTGTCCTAAAGGCAGCAGTGATGTGTCCTCAAGGCAGCAGTGATGTGTCCACATGGCAGCAGTGATGTGTCCTCAAGACAGCAGTGATGTGTCCTCAAGGCAGCAGTGATGTGTCCTCATGGCAGCAGTGATGTGTTCATGGCAGCAGTGATGTGTCCCAAGGCAGCAGTGATGTGTCTTCATGGCAGCAGTGATGTGTCCTCAAGGCAGCAGTGATGTGTTCTCATGGCAGCAGAGATGTCTTCTCATGGCAGCAGTGCTGAATGTTTTCATGACAGTGTTATCATGAAAGCAATGTTGTGTCCTCATTGCAGCAGTGATTGATTACCTCATGGCACCAGTGTTGTGTGCTCAATGTCCTTATGGCAGCAGTGCTGTGGGTTGAATGTCCTTATTGCAGGAGTGGTGTGTCCTCATGGTAGCAATAATTAATGTCGTGATGGCAGCAGTGCTGTGTGCTGAATGTCCTCATGGCAGTAGTTCTGTTTGTTGAATGACCTTATAATATTAGTGCAGTGTGCTGACTTTCCTCATGGCAGCAGCGCTGTGTTGAAAGTCCTCAAGGCAGCAATGATGTGTCCTTATGGCAGCAGTGGTGAATTTTCTCCATTGCAACAGTGCTGAAATACCCTCATGGCAGCAGTGCTGTGTGTTGAATGACCTTATAGCAGCAGTGCAGCGTGCTGACTTTCCTAATGGCAGTAGTTATTAATGTCTTAATGGCAGTAGTGCTGTGTGCTGAATGTCCTCATGGCAACAGTGCTGAGTGTCCTCATAGCAGAAGTGATTAATATCTTCATGCCTGTAGTGCTGTGTGCTGAATGTCCTCATGGCAACAGTGCTAAGTGTCCTTATAGCAGCAGTGATTAATATCTTCATGCCTGTGGTGCTGTGTGCTGAATGTCCTCATGGCAGCTGTGATTAATGTCCTCATGGCAGCTGTGATTTATGTCCTCATGGCAGTAGGGCTGAATGACCTCATGGCAGCAATGATTGAAGTTTTTATGGCAGCAGTGATTAATGTCCTCTGTGTGAAATGGTTACTTTGTGTTTCTTTCTGATTGAGTTGAAGTTGTTTTTGTGCTGCTGCGAGATGTTGGACGTTGAGACAGTGCTTGGGGAGGAGAGTCTCCCCGCTGTGTGTGTCCTCGCCACTGCAGGTGTTCTGTACACGCTTCCCAGCTTTAAAGCCAGACAGAGTTCATTCTGCGGACGAGACCGAGACACCCGCCCCCATCTCTCTCTCTTTCTCTCTCTCTCTCTCTCTCTCTCTCTCTCTCCATCTGTCTGTGGTTTCACTTACGTCTTCATTTCTCTTCAACGACTTTTCTCTTTTTTTGGTCATCGCTCCTTATTATTTGTCTTTCTTGACTTCTAATCTCATTAAAATACTTTTTTTGCTGCTCTGCTTCTCTGACCTTTCTTTCACTTCTCTTTCTCTTATCTCATTCTTTCCATCTGCCTCTCTACCCTGCACCTTGCTGCACTTTTTTTAATAGTTATGTCGCTTTGTTTCTTCTTCTTGAGTCCTTCTTTATATCTTTTGTCCTTCTTTATTTTTAATGGTTGGTTTCTCATCCATTTATTTTTATTTTTGTTTTTAGAAATCTTACCTATTTTGTTGTTTTTATTGCTTAGTTTTTTTCCCTCATACCTTTCTTTCTTTCTTTCTTTCTTTCTTTCTTTCTTTCTTTCTTTCTTTCTTTCTTTCTTTCTATGAAGGGAGCTCTTTTCAGCCTTTCTTTCATGTTCATTCCTCTTTTAGGTGTTTATTTTTTCTTCCCTCCTTGATATATTTAATTATGTATTTTCAGAAGAATGATCTTTTCTTTCTTTTCCTCTTTTGTAAAATAATTGATCAATTTTAAAGCTATTTCCGCTCTGCATACCCAATCGTTTATTTTTTTATCTCTAGCGTTTGTCATTCTTCTGTCCTTTGTATTGCGGTTTGATTTCCTCTCTCTCTCTCTCTCTCTCTCTCTCTCTCTCTCTGTGCGGCTCTGTGCCAGGGTGTTTTTCATGCGGCGGTATGAGTAGGCTGGAGAGAAGCGGGCAGGATGAGCAGGCTTGTTCTGATTGGCCAGCCGGAGACGAGCCCCCAAACACGGCTCCTCCCCTTCCTATGTCTGCACTGTAGGGGCCTGTCATCTTATTCCATTATTCTCTCTCTCTCACACACGCACACACACACACACACACACACACACACACACACACACCTTTTTTTTCTGCAGAGGAGCTGCTGACGTTTATGGAATCCGCTAGAGGTTTAGAGCAGGGTGGTGCTGTACAGGATGAAGCATGTTGGCCTTTTTTCACAAGCTTTCTCTCTCTCTCTCTCTCTCTCTCTTTCTTTCTTGGCTTTTTTTTTACTTTCTATCTCTGTCCCTCTATCTCTTTTTCTCCTTCTCTTCTGAACCTCTGTGTATCCGTCAAATTCTTCTTGTCTTTGTGTCTTTCTCTCTCTTCTCTCCATTTATCTCTTTTTCTCTCTTTCTTCCTCTATTTTACCCCTTTTTTCTTCAGTTTCTTGCTCCTTCTGTGTCCCTCTCGTTTCTCATTTCACCTTGCTCCTGCATCATTCTTTCCTCTCCAGTGCACCACTCCCACACTTTCTCCACCCTTCTTTCTTAACATCTCTCTATATCCAAATCTCTCTCTCTCTCTCTCTCTCTCTCTCTCTCTCTCTCTCTCTCTCTCTCTCTCTCTCTCTTTCGACCTCTTTTCTCAGCATGCATTCTTATACATGTCTGTCATTGTGTTTTGCTTCTTGAGCTGCCGCTGTCTGTCCTTCTTGTGTCCGGTAATAGAATGACGCAGAATTCCCCTGCTCTAATTTTAATCATGGATGGATTTCTTTCTGTCTATCTACTTCTCTCTCTCTCTCTCTCTCTCTCTCTTTCTTTCTCTCTTTCACAATGTCTCTGTTTTTTTTCGCATTCACTTTCTCCCTTTTTCACTTGCTCTTAATTTCTCTCTCTCTCTCTCTCTCTCTCTCTCTCTCTCTCTCACTCTCTCACCTCCTCTCTCTTTCTGTCTGTATCGTTGTTTCTGGTAGTGAGAAAGATGAAGGATGTACCACAAACCGTCTCACACACACACACGCACACACACACACACACACACACACACACACACACACACACACACACACACACACACATACACACACACCATCCTCCTCGTCTCCACCAAACTCTGTCTGTTTCTCACATAGTTTATCTGAGTGTTGCTTCAGTTACATTATAAAATGACGGTTTTCCGGATCTTTTCTTTAAATTGTTTTCTGGAGGACATGAAACCTCTTTGAGATCGTATCATTTCCTGTTGATTTGACGTTCCGTACCCTGCTCGAGAAGGATAAATCACCACGCATTCATTTATAAAATTCTGATTAGAATATATAAATAAAATATAAATATAAACATCAATATAAAAAAAATAATTGTATTAGTTATATTTTATTATTTTTTTATATATTTTATTATTATTAGATAGAATACAACCATTTAGACCCTTTGCAAATTATTTATTAACTAATCTTAATTTGAGAATTAAATAAGTGACAAATAATTGCATTTTATTTATTTTATTTTTAGGATTTCTCTTTGGTATTTTCAGGATTTTAATTCTTTATTTTTTTTGTCTGTTATGAAATTGTTTTGTTTAGATTCAAAAATTATAGAACAAGAAATGGATCAAATTGATCTGAAATGTAACCAAAAATGTTTTATAATATATATTTAATTGATGAGATATTGCATCTTTTTTTCTTTAAACAATTTAAATGACATTTGAATTTAAAAAATAGCAGATCATTAAATATTCATTTTCTTAATTTTAAAAAATTTGGATTTTTTATTTTTTTTGTCATTCAATGTGTTTTTAGTTTGGTTTTAAATGTATGAAATATAACTTGAAAACACAATACAACCAATATTTGTAAATATGGAAATAAAAAAATTCATTTAAAAAAAAAAAAAAACATGAAATTAAAAAAGTAAATATAAAAACGTTATCAGTATTTTTTAGTATAAATATTTTCTATGAATAAAAATAAATATTAAATAAAATTTAAATATCTAAATGTATAGATAAATACACACAGGATCTTTAATATACTCATAACGCACACTTCTGCCAAAACACCAGATATTGCTATGCTGCACGGACACATGGTGCTGCTATATTAAATGTTGTTGCAGGCGGCTGGGAATCTCGGTCAGAAGGCTGTCAATCACTCATTCGGAATGTTAAGCCACGTCGAGGTTATTCGCTCGTCTGGCGTTTTATAACATTTCTGTATCTTTGTATAGCTAGAACTTTAATTTGGCGCTCAATTATCATGCAGACGTTTTTCATATTTTTTAAACCATGTTCTCAGAGACCCAGACACAAGCCAGACCGAATCCTAAATCCTGGATGTAATTGTTTAAATAGTTTAGTGTTAAATTATTAGGAAACTGTTCAGCACATACTTTACAATTATTCTCAACCTTTTCTGACCAATAAGAATTCAGACTGGACGGATTTACAGTGATGATAAATTCTTAATTTGTTTAGCTAGAAAACAAAACCTTCGTTGAATGGTTTTTAATTGGACTACAAATGATCGACAAACAAGCGAATCTTGGTTATATTCGTATTATGACATAGCGTAGCAAATGAACCATCCATCAGGGTTATTTTTCAGTATCTGTAGCTAATATCGGGACACTTCACATAAACATCTGCGCAATCACAATTCTGTAGTAATTAAAAGCTACCTGAAGAAATCCTGAACTATCTAATGGATTGTTCTGTGTTGTTTTGCACCAGCCGAAGTGCACAGTCTTTCCCAGAAAGATCACACAGCGCTGGGCGGTTAAACAATAAGGCACAGAGGGGGTTCAGGTAATGAAGCAATTTGCAACACCAAGCGATCGTGGAAAAAAACCCAAAACAAAACAGCAACAACAACGATTGCAGTAAAAAGCAAGCTGAAGTCTGAAGTCCCTCAGGCTACAAGCCAGCGCCAAAGCCAAAGCCAAAGTGCCAGCATGATCACCTTTCGATGTGACCGCAGAAGGATGAAGAGAGAGCTCCTTAAGCGAGTTTCTGGTGTTGGCTGGAATTCAGCTTTGTGGTTGATGTGAGAAAGTGTTAACACACCTCCTGCAATGGCTGTTAATGTGGTTAATGATATGGACAGCATGCACACTTTACCCTCCGTGACCTGACCTTTAAGGCCAGTTTGGCTTGTTATAGATGACTATCGAGACAAGATGACCTTATACCGTGTCTGTAGATGTTAAATGGCCTGGTGCTGCGGACAGGTTTTTTTTGCAAATCACGACTGTTAGAAGATCGCGGATTTGAAGCGAATGCAACAGGTTGCGATTGCGCCAATTTGCAAACGTGAACTGGTTTTTATTTCATTTAACAACTCATCGGTTTACAAGCCAACAAATAACCAACTGAGACTCTATCGAAAGGGAACATATCCTCTTGAACATAGACACTTGAGTGAAAAGCTGTTTATGGAATTCCAGATACTTGAAAAAGCACAGTCACGAATTTACAGTAATCTCCCGCTTTACCGAGGTTCGAATCCCGTTCCCTAGGTTTATCGCCAAATTGCAAAAAAAACAGACCCCGAGTTTTATGTTTACATTTATTTCACAATAATCTCGTGGATCTTTAGGCTGTTCGTATGAAAAGCTGAAGAAAGTGGCCTCTAATTGAAGAGAACGAAAGCATTAAGAAGCATGTGTAGCTTCACAGTCAGAAAGACTTTGGATGAGTTTCCACTTTGAGGAGAAAGCGAAGACTTCATGGTGGTGGAAAACCTACTTTTTCAATGCGCTGACACTGTTGACTTCTTCCAAAAGCAAAATTAGTTATATCATGGATTATTTTTGGGTTATTATTGTTTTAAAGTTTACCAAGTGATGCCAAATAACAGCAAGTGCAGTGAGAAGCAAACTATAATATTATAAGTGTAAGTGTCCATAGACACACAATGGCCTGGTCCTGCATTCAGGTTTGCATGAAAGGAGGATAAGTTCTCTATATCAAACCATCAACTGTTGTGTTTTAATACAAATAAATGATTCGGTCCAGAAAACATTTAGAAAAGCCAGTAATGCAGAGTAGAGCCGCTTTATATATTTATTTCTGAAAACCCTTTTAGACAATTTCAACAAATAATTATAGTCTTTAAAAGAAGTACCATCAGTGCTTGGATTAACATCAGTGTGCAGACACACACACACATGCACACACACACACACACACACACACACACACACAGACACACACAGACACACACAGGCTGTCATGGATTTGCAGATATGACTACATTTTATTGTGAATCAGAGAGTGAAGAAAAATCCTGTTAAACCTTTATTGTTTGCAAAAACGACATGCAGTGGAGGAATCCTTTATTAGTATAACTGTTATTATACACCAGGACAATGTTCAGCGAAGAAATGAAATCAGTCCAGTATTCAATACAGCCGCTAGACCAGTATATTATTTAGAAGAGGACCTAAAAAAGAACACTCTTGAAAAATTCAGAACATACTCGATGCCGTATTCGGTGTAGAAAACGAAATTCCTACACCTTCAGTAGTGTATTCACTAGAGAGCTTGCACACGGCATCTCGAAATAGTACTTTTGTGGTCATCGTGTGTACCAGTACAACCTCAGTGTTTACAGAACAGCTGTTTCAGATTCTGTTATCCTGCTACAACCAACAATCATCATATCCACATGCTCACAGTATCACTGTTCCTTTGCATGTTATAAGCACTGCTAAGCACTGTTCTCTGATCAAGGCCCAGCCGCTGGTTTATCTTGAGCGCTCTGATTCGTCTCTCGTGTCACATGTTTAAATAAAGGTAATGCAGCTGTGGTGAATTATTCAGCGTTTTGGCCGGACACCGTCCTACAGCTCATCCTCTTTATTGTGCTTTCGTTCACTCGCACACATGCAGGAAGAGACGAGTGTAAACAAACATTTTGTTGTAGTAGAAATGTTTGGGAAGCGTACAGGTGTGTGCTGAGGTGGCAGGTATAAATGCCTGCAATTAGAAATGTCCTTTTTTCTCTCTTTCTCTCTCTCTCTTTCTCTCTCTCTCTCTCTCTCTCTCTCTCTCTCTCTCTCTTTCTGTCTTTTCCATTCTGTCTCTCATCCTGTGCATTGGCAGCATGTTGTCCTGGCACGAGTGTGTGAAGACTCTTCATTAGTGCTCTCGCTGTCCTTCTGTTTCCTGAGATGGCACACACTGTCTCCAGAGAGAGAAGGTCGGTTTGAAAACAAGAGTGTGTGTGTATATATGAGAGAGAGAGAGAAGAGAGAGAGAGAAGAGAGAGAGAGAGAGAGAGAGAGAGGGAAATAAAACAAACACCAGTGAAGTAATGGCATTCGGAACCGACAGCTGTCCAGGCCAAACCACAAACAAACACTTTCTCTCTCACACACATACACACACTCACCTCCCACACAATCGGACATCTGCTTCCTCGAGTTAGTCGGGCCAAGCGAAACCGAGCAAAGCCGCAACATTTACCCAAACACCCCACTTCCTGTTTAAGGCCCGTACCGGGCATGTTAGTGCAACCGATGCTGCTGCGCTCCGCACCTCGACACCTTCGAATTCCATTTTGGGATCAGCGACATCAGCGAGGTGATCTGAAATGTCCTTCGGAATTTGCAAGCGTATTTCCGTCGATTTCGGCTAAAACCGGCGTTTACTCTGTGTGGCGAAAATCATCAAACATTTTTGCAGGTTGTGTTTCGAGATCAGCCATTTCAGAACAGTCCAGGTGTTTGCCATTGCAACCAAAGAAAGCCAATGAGCAAAAGAGAAACATTCTCACAAACCCCTACTAGCATTAGGATTCCAGAAGTTGTTGGCATTAACACCAAATTAATGAATGACAGCTGTGGCATTAATACACTTGTTTTCCGTTTATGGTATTTCACAGATGTACTCATCTAGATCCACTTGAATTCTTTTTTTAAAAACTAAGATGCTGATGGTTACCTCACTTAAGGGCCTATGACTGCCATATGGCCATTGCTGGGATTTGAGCTCTTCTCAACTGCTTGATCAATGGTCCACCATGGTAACCATTGAACTACCACTTCCCTGCAGATTTAATGCAAAATGTACTTATACAGAGACCTGTATAAGGTGTTTATTTAACATTTATAGAAGGGGTCTCGAGTGTCAGCACTTTCTAACAGCACTTGGTTTTCTACCAAGATGGAGTTTGCTGCTTTGTGCCTTTTTAGTCGCCTGAAAAGGTGACATGTTAATATGAAAATTAACTTACTGTCACTGCTTTAACATCTCAAGGTCAAGATCTTCCACGTCAAACGATGTAAATGCTGGAACAGGTTTGGATCTTTTACTTCAGGTGAAGAGAAATTTATTGCATCCAAGGAATTGTGTGCCTTCTTTGTGCCAACAGTTTGGGGAGTGAGTCATATGTCTCAATACTTATGTCTAAATAATATATATTTATATGTATATTTAGTCAGAGAGAGAGTAAAATGACTCGCTGCTTAAACATAATTTTTAATATAAAAACGTATAAAGTATAAACACATAAAAACATCGACCTAATCTTTTCCAAATTGTTGTGGAAGTCATTCATAAGTTAGCTCAGGCTTTAGCACGCAACCTTGTCGTTGATTTTCTTTTGTATAGCAGCATGTCCTGTAGTGGTTTACCGTTCGCTTGACTTGAAACCAGATTGCATCAGTTCTTACAGAAGAAAACGAAGAGGAAGAAATTTTCCAGCCATTGTACAAGAAAAGCTCTTTATATGTGGTCATACTATTTAAATAAATATCCAAATGAATAAATAAATACATAAAAATATTCCAGGCATGAAATCTTCTCATCTGGACTAGCAATTTGTCCACCCCTGTGTTTGGAACATAATGGACAAGCTGCATAACTGAGCCTCGTTCTTGCGTGGGCAGGACTGAGGAGCTACGCCATGAATGTCGTCCCAGCCCTGTCGGAAATACATAATCACCATGATCACGCTTGTAATGTCAAACAGTAGGCTTGTATAGAACATCTTAACCATGCCGTGTGTTATACACAGATCTGACCATTACACGTTGCAAATGAGATGTACCAAAAAAAAAAAACGTTGCTGCCTCTGACCTTGTTATGAGGTAAACGTTCCTGTTCTAGCATGTTTGATGCAATATTCTTCACACAATAATAAACAAATGCTGCTTTCCGAACCGGACTTGTATAAACTCTGTGGCTTTAAGCTGCTTTTGTAGTCAGTGATTGATTAACTCTTCGATTTAGCATTAGCATTATGCCGAGTGGGGGGGCATTCGAACGAGGGACTTGCAGCGGGACTCGACGCAGACCAGTGCGGCTAAAGAAAGAAACGTAACCAGCTTTTCGTTTCCAGCTTTGCGACATCTATATCAGTATTAACAAAACCTCTGGGTTGTAATTGCTGTTGCTAAAAAAAAACCTGAGAGATGAGAAGCTGTCTAAAGGTTTTGTCAATTAGTCGATTTGGGTAATTGGTGTAACTTCTCTGGCTTTTTTTTTTTGTGTGTGTGTGTGTGTTTGTGTGGACGTTCAAGTGGGTTGTCCGCCGTTTGCTTTTAGGCAAGAGCTAACAATTTGGACAATAATTAGACATCTGTTTGTAATCGAGCTGATGCTCAGGCCTTGCGTCTCTTTCCACAAGTTTGTGGAACAAAAAAATGGGGGGAAAATAGTGCACAGCCAGATATTACGGGCTAGCAAGCTAGTTACTTATACTGTAGTTTATCTATCTGACGCTATTTTTTTAAAATGCATATATTTCAGTTATTTTGAGGAACAGCACTACAAGAACGTGTTTGTGTTTTGTACATATTCAGGTTTATGCTTTGCATCCTCGCTTTCACGCTAGCTTTGCTGCACAGTTTGCGAAAAGAAGTATTAGCTTAGTACAGTCACAAAAGCAAGAGTGATTCTGGTTAATTCCTTCCAAGTTGTGTATTATTTTCACTAGCATTTCTACATACCAATTTTTTTTTTATTATGTTTGATTGTTTGATTGTTGAAGACACACACATTAGGTTTAGTTAACGCTCTAAGATTTTGATTTAATGCTAGTTTGCATTTGAAAATGTTTAAATATCACTAAACATTTACTGCAGTTAAATACTGTATATTAATATATAATGTATGTATATATGTATGAGTGTGTGTGTGTGTGTGTGTGTATATATATATATTTACTTGCTATTTTAAGTCTATTTACTTGCTTTTTATTAAAGTAGTTAAAAGGACAGCAACGTTGATCCCAACCGGTTTCAGTAATGTTGAGGTCAGAGCTCTATAGCTGGAGATCTTCCACTCCAGAATTGTCATGCTGGAATGGGTTTGGGTCTCCTAGTTTAAGTATTGCTTTTATGCTTTCAGTTTCATGATACAGCATCCAAAGATGTCCTATACAATTGTATGTCTCCAGCTGTGTGGTAACAGTTTGAAGAACCACATATGGCTGGCAAAGTCAGGTGTCTTTATAGTATATAAATTATATTTTGGTCTCTATAGTGTATAAATTACTAGAGTGATTACTACAAAATTAGTATAATTTGGTATACGTGTGTGTGTGTGTGTGTGTGTGTGTGTGTGTGTTTAGATTAATATATTCAGTACTGAGCCCCTTAGACACTGTTCAAAATACACAAAAAGGCACATCGTTGTATTTCCATAATGTTTGTAAAACAATGCTGTGGAGAAAAGACAAAAAAAAATCCCCAGTGAAGTCACACATTCGGCTTGTTATTTTCCAGAAGTGTTTTTTGGCTCGCGTCGACATTGTCAGAATCTCGGCGAGTGTGTCGAGCACACCCTATTGGAAGCTTGCGGATTGTATCCGGCGCTCTCATCTCACAGTTTTCACCTTTGACCTTGATTTCTTTTTGCGCCATCAGATCTGTTCTACTCTGTATCTGTAGCGGCAGCTCTGCAGCGCTGTCTCTGTTTCTCACACACACAAACACGCATACAAGTGTACTCCAAGTTCTGCAGCCCAGTGGAAAATGATCAATTAGCGTGGGCTGAATTGGCACGGTTGTCATAACGACGGAGAAAACAGTAAGCATCTCGTGGAAAAAAAGCAACAGCACTGAGGCAAAATTGCATCTGTTGTGTAAACATTCGGCGGATCCTGAAGTTCGTAATTAACCGGAAGGGGACACAACTTGCTACATTCGATACTTTTGTAGTAAACCGCCTGGTTTGGGGTAATGAGACCATCGTTGGCACAAAAAAAAAAAAAGCTGTCCAGCACATGTGCATCAAGAAGTAAAACATTGTAAAGTGTCAAACTCTTATACGAGTCTAGTGACCTCGGCTTGAACCGGCGCTGTGCCCCACTGTTTGCGTTCGCCTCGTTTTCAGTGGAGTGGCCGTTTTACTAGCTGCACTAATAGGCCCCCGGGTGAAGCTGTGTTCACTTCACTGGACTAAGTTGTTGATTTTGGCCATGAACTCAGGGTTTCTCTGTCTTGCTCGTGTGGTGTTAATTGGTCGAAAAAGAGCTCTTAGGTTTAAGCTTCGCTCTTGAGTTTGATCTTCGTGCCAGGCTGCGATTAGCCAATGAACTCAACACTAGCTTTTTTTCTTTTTTTTTTCTCTTTTTTGATGGGTAAAATCATTTACAATCGTCCTGTCGTGCCACATAACTATCACGATGGACTATAATATGATCATTAATTTCTGTCAGATGTCTGTGTGTCCTTCAGTCAGCAATTTCGCAGGACAGAGTTTATATTTTGTGGTTTCTCAAAAATAAGACATAACGTGGCTTTTTGTGCTATTAACTTATTAAAAGAAAGAAAAACAACATTCTGTAACAGCCTCTGTGTTTTTCCAAACTCAAGCCCCGGGAATGGGTTTACAAAAAAAAAACCTTCTCTCTTGGAATCTCTTTCGGATTGTACCACAATGTTTTAGCTATGCTAGGAAGTGCAATTTTAGCGATACTTAGCTTCAAAAAAATTATTTAGGTCTTAAAACCAGTTGCTAACAAATCGAAAATTAAATGTAATTCTCAATGGTCTTTAAAAGGTCCTAAATTTGAACCCGCAGAAACTGTACATGGGTTGGAGTGGAAGAACTCCTGCTATAGAGCGCCGACCTCACCTCACCTCACCTACATCAGTACCAGACTTTACTAACACCCTTTTAGCGTAATGAGCTCAAATCTCCACAAAATCTATTGGAACATCTTCCCAGAAGTGTGCTAGTTATTATAACAGCAAACGGAGACTCAATGTGGAATGGGACGTTCAAAAAGCACATAGAAATGTTATGTTCTGGTGTTCACAAACGTTTGTTTATATCGTATATACTCTTTCCAGCCAGGAGGTGTTTAATCTGTGTACTGTTGAACCAGTATCTCTATGTATTTATTGATAGATATTTCAAAGCAGTTCGAGAAGCCAATCTGTATAAGGCTGGCTGCCAAATTCCACAAATGTAAATGTGGTTACGTTGGAATTCTGGGAAATCGACATGGCATTCCAAGAACAGTGGATTGTAGATGCTGGGATCTGTAACTGTACCTCAGTAGTCTAAAAGTCTTGAACGAATCTCTCTTTCATAGAAACTAATCCCAGTGCTTGAAAATTGTATACAAAAGTAAAAAAAAAAAAGTCTCAATTTCCACATTCAGATGTTTATACTGGACATAGGGGAAACCCCTTTAGCAGAGTGACATGTATAGAGGCCCGTTGACGGTCTGTTTCACTTCCAGCAAACATATTTTGAGCTTTTCATACGAAGCAAGGACGAGATGACGGAGGTTTTCTTGTTTATACTGGTTGTCTATACTGGTCTTTCATTTACTCCGGTGTCTCATGAAACTGAATGTGTGTTTGTGTAGCATCGGCTTGAAAGGGAACACCGCTTCATGAGTGCTTTAGTTTTTTTTTTTTTTTTTACAGTGGTGACAACGGATACGCCAGGACATGGCCTACACAGGGGTAATGAGAAGAAATATAGCATGATGTTCTGTCAGTTTTATGTCGTTTTCTGTTCTCTTTACGGTGAATTTTGAGCACCTAATGAAAAGTTATGATATTTAATAAACTGGAAGTTGTAATCTGCTGGTCCAGGGTGCTCAGGCAAGTAGCTCAAAATCTCAAGGGCTAAGATTTTCACTACAATACAAGATAACTGGGTTTACATTCATAACATGGTATTGATAAAAGGCTTCGGCCATCTTTTTGTACGTAAGAGCAAAAAAATGAAATTTCTGAATTATAGCGTTGAGTCAGCATGTACATAATGGCCCACTTTTTTTCGATAAGGAAAAAACCTCTTGTGAACATATTTCCCTGTCAACCTACAAAATAAATACGAGAACCTAGAACATGTCTTCTGCTCATCGAGGATTCCAAGACTAGTGCTAGTGGCTAGTTCACCCTTACTTTTGAATGTAAAGTGGTAAAGCTAGTCACGTGTTTACTTGGATCTACAGCTGTTATTTATAAACTACTAAAATAACTCCTTGCTTTATTTGCGCTGTTCGACCCACGCCGTAATTGATGACTTCAATGTTTGTCTGTGTGACACGCTGTTAGGTGAAGCGCATGCCTTCTCGCATGCAGACACACACAGCTAGCATGTAAAGCAGCTCGCAGCTACGCCGATATAAGGTTGAATAATGAAGCATTCAGGCTCGGATTGGCATCAAGTCGTGGCAGTTCAGCTAAAAGGATCTATATATGCGTTTTCCTCACATGCGGCTGGTCAGGTCCTGAAGGTACGGTTTTCTTTAGCGTTGTTCGAAGAGAAAGTGGACTTCTAAATAGGTATAAATATGCTGAGTCGTAATAAAGAGAAACGGTTCCAAGATGGATGGAAAGGAAGATGGAAGGAAGAGAATATTGCTGGATTTGTCTAGTGACTAGATGGCAAGAAAGTGCACACACACACACACACACACACACACACACACACACACACACACACACACACACACACACACACGCACGCACGCACAACCCCATTATTCGTTTTATAATGAAATCTTTATCATTTAGACTATTTTCAATATATTGAAGTATTTGTATTTATTCTTTTACTTACATTAAAACAACCTCTCTCTCTCTCTCTCTCTCTCTCTCTCTCTCTCTCTCTCTCTCTATCTATCTATCTATCTATCTATCTATCTATCTATCGACCTATCGACCTATCTATCTGTCCCGTTCTGTACTTCTCTTTCTTTTTTTGTCTCTCTCTCATTCACTTTGTCTTTTTCAGTCTTTGACTCTGTTTCTTTCTTTTTCTCTCAGTCTGTTTTTATCCCTCTTATTTTCCGTGTCTCTTGTCAGTCTCTTTGCCTGTCTTTCTCTTTTTCTTTGTCAGTTTCTCTTTCTTACTTTTCTTAATGTCTGTCTGTCTCTCTATCTTTCTGTTTGTCTGTCTCTCTATCACTCTCTAACTGTCTGTCTGTCTGTCTGTCTGTCTGTCTCTCTCTTTCTCTTTGTTTCTCTGTCTGTCTGTTTCTCTCTCACTCTCTGCCTTAGGTGCCCGTGAAAAAAAAACATCTTTTGTTTAAACATTACATTTAATTATGCAATTAAATATATTATTAGCAAATTATTATTTATTGATTCTAGCTATTAAAAGCTACAGTTTTATTCTTTAATAGCCATTAGTTTTGTGTCTCAGGTGTAACGTCATGTATGAAAGTAGGAAAGTAAACACAGATAGAGGTATCAGATACCAGATCCACAAGTTTCATGTAAGAGAGTGTATTCTGATGTAATAACGCCTGACCTTTGGCACATTTGCCTTCTGTGCCTGGGGGAAAAAACGTGACAACAGTTTAAAGTCAGTGTTGGTTTGCTCTTAGGTAATAGATGTAAGGCTCAGGTTAACCTCTGATAATGCTGATAATGAATAAGCTATTTTGTTTTTGCTTTGTGTGTATATATATACAGAGAGAGAGAGAGAGAGAGAGAGAGAGAGAGAGAGAGAGAGAGCACAAAATTATAATTATTTTTAAGGTTTTTTCTGGAGGCACATTAGCTGCACATATTTTTTTATATATATTTTGCATAATTTCATCAAATCTATCAAGCCTGATTGTTTTATGTTCCATTTAAATTCCCACCTTTGTATTTGTGAATAATAATTGCTAGGAGTGTTTTACAGCAAGAATGCATTAGTGCCAAGTGACTTTATTGTTGTTTCAACCATATACACTAGGATTAGGATTAGGGTTGGGCCTTCTCTGCTAGCCAGAATCACTTACTTCTTATATTTTTGTCCATGCATATGTATTAAATTATTCCTAATATTGAATCTCCATTTCATAACGTTTCTCTCAGGTGTGCTGCATTGGGAGTTTCTATCAAATCAGATTGCAGCCGTCACATCATGTATTGCTGTAAGTCCAGCACTGTATGCGGTGCAGCTGTGGCTCCAGTGAAAGAAGACACATCAATTGTGTTCATTGGGTTTCTCTATAATATTGATGTCTTCTATAGCGGAGGTGTATACATACACATACACACATTTCCACATGTAGGGCACATCCATACCGACTCACTTTCCTGATTCAGCATTCAATATTGTAACAGTATTCGTCATGAAAGGGAACTGACTCGCATTTTCCTAACGTGTGGTTGTTTAGAACGTATCTTTCGAGGCAACATCTGGAATTTTAAATATCATATAAAAGATGTGAAAAATCCTCTATATTACTCAAAGCTTTCTGTTTAACTTCACACCCATATATATATTATTTATCCTCCTCTGTCTTACCTACAATCCTACCTGCTGCCTTAACTGCTCCAGACAATTTATTTATTTTTGACCGCCACATTTCCATACCATGTGGTCATATTGAAGAACACAATGCTCTCAACAAGAATTCTATACACCATTTCTAAAACTGGATTACTTACAGGAAGTAATTAGGTGACGAGATGCAACTGTTAACATGTAGAAATGATGCGATCAACAGTCCAAAACATGAATGAATGAAGCCCAAAACAAAGATGTATTCAAATGAAGTTGGGATGCAGATAAACATGCAATGTTATTGTTGAAACATCACAGAAATACACACAGCACAGGCAGAGTTACACACACACACACACACACACACACTGTAGCTCTTCTTCCTGAATGGCTTTTAGCTGCTCCTCAAATTCAATTTGCAATTCCAAAATGAAAAGCTAATTAATTATACATTTGAAACGCGATCACCACGCAAGTGATTCTACGCAAGTGCGCTGCTTGAAGGAGAATGTGTGAAGTTTTCACTGTATAACCAGGTCTAAAATATCTTGGTATTACTTCGCAAAAGTAAAAAAAAAACAAAAGCTATACAAGCTATTTCTTTTCTAATGTACTGTCAGTTTTTAGCATGTTGTCGCTATGAAGTGAAAGAGAAACTCTGAAAATCGTAACTAGCATGACAAGGTGAATAGCTGAAAAAAGAGATTGTTGTGTTGTGTATATGTTGTGTCTGATTTGTAGTTTTACTGTTGTGTGCAAGAAGCCTTTTATGAGAATTTTTGATCAGGTAAAAAAGCCAGTGATGAGGTAACCATTATAGAATCAGCCATTAACTAAACACTCTGTGGTGTGAGGCTGTCAGGGAGAATTCAGAAGTCCACTTGTATTTGTGACTGCAAAATTAGTCACAAATTCTTGTGTTTTATTAGAAAAGATTTATGTTTGTGTGCTCAGTCTTCCTACATGCGGTGTATATTAAACCATCAGCATATTTATAAGCTTATGAAAGGCCAAAAGCTGTAGTTTGGACTTGTAGTTAGGTAAGCACATTTTCTCGATTCTCATAATGACAGTTTAATTCTATTCGCATGTTATACAGTACAATGTGCAAAAATAGAACTATAAACATGTGTATATATAAACATATCATATTACTGAATACCTGAGGAAGGTGAAATCAAAGTGCTAACATCTTAAAGCTTAAATACTCTAAAGGTCAATGGTATCTGCCCTCTTCCGCATACATGAGTACACTATCGACTAGTGTTACTTTGAGTGACAGGAGAGAAAGACAGAGCAGTGTCTTCTCTTACACCCAGAGGAAGAGTGGTTAATTTTGCTCTTTGCGGCCTGACACAGAACAGTTCGGCCATCTGCTCTGCAATCCCACTCACATCAACCTCCATGAAGGGGTTGTTAATGAATGCCATATAGGGCTCAAATTTTGCGAAATCGTTGTTTCTGGATTGTCCTCAAACTCCTGGCCAAGTTTACACAGCGGCTCGCAATCCTTCCGTACATCCAACACACCAGCTGCCTGTGCGTGACCTTCGGATTTTTGCAGTTTTTTTGGGGTTTTTTTTTATATTTCATTTCTCTGCCATGTCTGTCATCAATGCACGATCAAGAAGCCAACTCGGTTCGCACAATAGAGCAGTGTCTTCTGTCCTTGATTCTAGGACGGCCTTGATTTCATTACGCGAGGAAAGAAAGCGCAGTATCTTTGCACTTCTTAGCCATCTGATTCCAGGGTGGAGAAAAACCGTCATCCTACTCGTACTATAGCAAAACATTTGATTCTTTTACGGTACTTTTCCTCGAACGATCAATTCAGTGACATTTTATTTGTATATTGCTTTTAATAATAGATATTATCGCAAAGCAGCTTTATAGATTAGATACATTGATTATGACATGCTCTTAGGGGCACTTTGGGAGAGCTGTGGATTGAACCCATGACCTTCCAAATGCCTTAACCACTGAGCTATTCCTTATTAAATAAGTCCCACTTGGTTTTCCCCTAATGAGCGAGCCAGAGGCAACAGTGGTGAAGAAACTTTGAGAGGAACCAGAATAATATGGAAACCTGCAACGGAGGTCTTCTTTTGCTTTGTGAGGCCACGTTAAACGACTACACTCATGGCCGCTCTGGTGCTCTTCGACTGTTTTAATGAAAAGGGTCGCTGCCTTCGAAGTGTTTTCAAGTCCTTCAGATTGTCCTCCTGCAGCTCGCTCCCCACAGGAATGCAAAGTCGCTGTGAACTGTAACAAAATGCCGCTCAGTGTTCAATTTTTTCCGAATGAGATGCAGATGATGCGCAGACACACACTTTTCATTGTTATTTCCATTCTTCATGGAAATAGCGCGTTTGCTGCCTTTTTTCTTGGCGCAAACAAACTTCTTCATTCATGGGGATTCGATCATTCGATTGCCAACACCGTCAGTTTGACACAATTTGGCAGCTCTCGATTTTGACTGACTTCGACTTAAATACTGCAACTTCTGCTCCCGCTTTAATGTTACAATGCAACACGTGTTTACAGAGCAGACAGGGACTACAACTATTTTAATACAACATCTGTGTCTGTGCCCGATTGGCTAAAAAAAGTCCGAGCTGCGAGAAAAAAGTCGGATTTGCACAAAAACAGAGTCAGAATTGTAAGAAATGAAGTCAGAATTGGATAAAATTAAGTTGGAATTGCGAGAAATAAATAAATTATGCGAGACAAATAGTCGGATATGCGAGAAATAAACTGGGAATTGTGAGAAATGAAGACGGAATTGCAAGAAATTAAATTGTGAGAAAAAAGTGAGAAGACTTTCATACTAAATATATTTATTTATTTAATTCTTCAGTGATTTGCCGAAGATGACACTGATTATAAATGAAACAATGGCGCAATGCACTTTTTATGCATTTATATACAGGTAATGTTGTGGAACAGCTGTGTAACAAATTCTCACTAACCATAAAACAGCTGTGAAATCATCATCGGAACAATTTCTTTTTACTATAGAAACGATAATGTGTAATAACCGTAATATTTCATAGGCTTAAACATGTGGTTGTGCCTGAGGCCAGAACTACGCCGAGCCGCTGTTATAGAAAACTGAATCAACACCTTCTGACCAATCGGAATTGAGAATTCAGCAGACGTGAATCACCCTGGTGTAATTCGATTGCATGACTTATACTTGCGTTATGTCTTTATTCTCCCAAACTCTTAAACACATCTGGAATATTGATGCCTGGTCAATCATTCCTACAGGGAAAAAAGCCGCACAGAATTCCCCAAGTTCCAAAGTGTGTGTGTGTACAACGCTAGCTCCGAGTTGATTTTTAAGCTCTGGGAGTCTAAAGTTTCAAGTTGTTATCCATCGTTAAGAATCATTAAAGAACTTCCTCCCGATCGTCTGAATGATGAGTGTTTACGCCGACTCGGGACGTTTTGTAAGACAGTGTCACCGCAGTTAGCGGGAAAAGTACACCAGGACAGCAAAATGATTTGTTCCATGGGTTCTGTGTAGAACCCTTCAGAATTGTGACTCGGTATTAGAATAGAACACTATATGGACAAAAGTATTGAGACACCTGACCTTTTCAGCCATATGGCCTTTTTTCCCGAACTGTGAACACAAAGTTGTAGGCACATGATTGTGTAGGACGTCTTTGGATGCTGTAGCATGAAATTTTGCCTTTACTTGATTTTGGAGATGCAAACCTGCTCCAGCATGACAATACGCACAAAATCAGATCAGTGAAGATCTGCTTTATCTGGGTTGGAGTGAAAGATCTTGAATGGTCTGTGATAGCGCACTGACCCTGAACACCTTTGGGATGGAAACAGCAAACAAGCAAAGCAGCTGGTCAGAAATAAGTAAATATAAATTATACATTTATTCATTCAAAAGTATTTAAAAGATTATTCAGGGTTTTTTCAGGTCTTAAAAAAAAAATACATACAAAATTGAAAAATCTAAATTTCAGTCCTTAAAAAGTCTTAAAATCGATGTTTTAGGTCTTAATCTTTAAAAGGTCTCGATTTATCGATGTCCAATCAGCTTTTTGTTATTGCCGCGAATTTCTCTTGGATTGTACCACAGACGTAAAGTAGATTTTTGTATAATTTTTTAGCTATTGGGAAGTGTAAGTTTAGCGATACTTGGGTCGAATCAAATGTATTCTCTAACAACATTTGTGTGTGTGTGTGTGTTTCTGATGTCATGATATAAGTCTTAAATTGTATTCTTAATGGTCTTTAAAAGGTCTTTATTTTAAATCTTAAATTCGACTACCTGCAGAAACCCTGATTATTAGATAGTATGAAAAATGTATTCATTATAATTTTTTTTTTTTAATTTCCCAGTAGCTGCTTAAAGGATGGTTGGGGATCTAATAAAAATAATTGTTCATATATTTCTACGACGCGAGATATTCTTTCTGTACACAATCCCGAAAGGATTTTCCATCCAGATGCTTTGATCCATTAATCGATCCTGACATTTATTTTTACAGCTCGCAGCCAGTCGGCTGATCTGCGCTTCTTGATCTGATTTGCATTTCCTCACACCATATTTCCCCCTTTTTCTGCTCCCATGTCTTTACGAGGTAACAGCTACAAGCTTCATGTCATCTTTAATAGTTCTGTAATAAACAAGCAGGTTCTTCCAGCAGCGTCCAAAGATTCCACACAGAATCCGGTGCGTAGTAACAGTACAGCATCACGTGTTAAGAGCGAAACGTGCAGGAAGACTCATTTTTCTCTCCCTGCTCTGGATGGAGGGCCCCCTCATACCACTTTCAACCGCAAAGCAGCTTTCTTTCTTTCTTTTTTTTTTTCTTCTCCCCCTTTCCCTACTTTTTTGTCTGGCTGCCAGCTACTCGACGGCCCTGTTTTATTTCCCGCCAGCGCCGAAGAACAAGGTCCAAAGTTCAGAGTTGTTGTGTGCAGATCTGGGGCATTTGGAAACGCTCCCCCCCTCTCCGTTTCTCACAGGTAGTCTGGATGGTCCCCCTCAACCCCCACTCTTCCCAGGCTTTTCTGGCCTTACTGTTATTTGGGTTACGGCGCTGCTCCGAGGTGGCTCGCTACCACGAGGGCTATAGAAAAAGATTAGATTTATGAGGAAAACACAATTTTCGAGTAATAGTATAAGTCAGGTTGTGCCCAGAGCTGCGTTTGAACTCAAATCGGCCTGCTTTAAAATAACTACATATTTTATATGATTGTAAACTCGTACAGTCGAGCAGGGTGAGGGGAAACGGTCTGGCTCAGGAATCCAGCTTGATACTGATGGGAATTTTTCTTTCTGGATGGAGGTTTCATTTATTTATGAGTCACTTTCCCTCCCGTGGAAAAAGTGTTTTGGTGTTGTCTCACAGACCCCGAAACATGATCACTTGCTGTTTTAACACAGAGTAGCTGTGTGATCCGTTACTGATAAAAACATGTCACAGTGTTTGTAATGTTATTACAATACAGAAACACACACACACACAAACACGTGAAACAAACTATTTATTTATTTGTTGCCGTACCCACAGCCTTTCCTGCTAGTTATTCTTTCTTTCAGCTATTTTCAGCTTCAAGGACAACGTAACAGATACTGATGTGTGATGTTTTTAATACTTGTATATTATTTGAATAAGCTGTATATTCTCATATTTCTGATATGCAAATGCTGCTTACATATGTAAAATTCTGTCGATTCTATTTACATATTTATATTATTATTGTTATCATTATTAAAAAATATTGTAAAATTTTTAACTATAGTCGAATAATATAAATGTAGATTGTTCTTATAGTTTCTTTTATTCTTTTATTTTAGTTTCTTTGATGTTTTTTTTATAAATTCAAAACTATTCAAATATATATATATATATACTTTTCACTATTCAACTTACCTTAAAATATTTTCGTTTTATTTTTAAATAGATAATTATCCTACTTATTTTATTTTAATTCTAACCCTATGTATATATTTATTTGTTTATTAGTTTGTTCGTTTATTCCATTTTACGTGACAAACAAGTCTTTTAAATCGTCGTGTTACAATTGCATAAGTGACAAATAAAATCTAAAAATTAATAAAAATTTATTCTCAAATCTAAGCACCACTATCTTAAAAAATGTAAATTTCACTTACTTTGTATGAGCATGAAACATGGATAGATTTAGAATATGAGTATTCTACTAAGAAAAAAAGAAAGGGTAAAAAACCTTTGAATGACAAACACCTCATGGATTTATCAATACATCGGTCGGGTTGTTGGTTTTATTTATACGGCATGAAAACCCCGACTCTCTGGCTCGCTGAATTGTAATTATACGGCGATCGAATTAATAAATGCATGGTTTTTCCGGAAAATGGTTCGGAAAGCAGGCGCGTGGCATATTTAAAGCACCTCATTAAAATAGCGAGTTCTGTCCCCAGGTCGTCTTTTACCACAAAGTAACCACGGTGCATTCCGAGCACAGGCATTAAACTGAAACCGGACACGGCGACGGATTAGCCTAGCTATTCATTTTGAGGTCATTTTCGGCCTCGACACCGAAACGTCTTGACCTGGGATACGGGAATGATGGTCTTAACAGAAGGATCATCTGTGCCATGTGGCACAGAAGGAAAGATAACATGGGTCTAGTGCTTTTCATTTGTCCACTCGGGCTTTTCATTTTCAACCTCCCATTCCACATTAAATCCCCATTTGCTCTTATAATAACCACCACTTACTTGGAAGATGTTCCAAGTGTGCTTGTGGAGGTTTTTGTCAGATTCCTTCAAAAGTCAGGTACCAATGTAGGTGAGGTGAGGAGGCTTGGGGTCATCATGTTCAATCGTGGTTCAATAGGGTTGGGGTCAAGGTCGGAGCTCTATAACATGAGATCCCCTATATAAACTTTATCTTCATGGAGCTAGCTTTCTGCACAGCTGCTTTGACATGCTGGAACTCTCCTAGTTCAATTAAAGGGAGAATTTCATGCTGTTGAGCAGCGTGTGACATGAACGGATAGATGATGCGGCTCTAGTACACTTTGTTTGCTCACTCAGGCTTTTCTTTGCTTCCTCGGTTCGGGTTCCTGCCGCCTGCCGAGCGACACGCTGGTGCTCGATTGCCTCGGCACGATATGGCGATTAAACAAAAGCCCTCGTGGTGACACTTGACTCAGTTTATGCTGCACGAGCAGCTGGTCTTCTACCTGTTTTGCATTCCAACGGATTCGACTGTAAATATAATCCTGCTTCTTATCGCTTATCTGTGTGTGGGATTATGGGTAAACAAAACACTGACCTGGGAACACAATGAAACCGATTAGGTTTCTACCCTTCGTTTTAATCTCGTGTAAACTGTGGTGGAACCCGAAAAAAAAAATGGATTACATTTGATTTTTAGATACATTTTCTATAACAGCAGGTCTGAGGCTCATAGTTTCCATAATAGCATTCACTGATATGGTGAGGTTTTCCGTAAAGAGACATAAAAGTCTCAGAAGGAGTCTCCGGTGCCTTTTTAGAAACGCGACATGGCTTGATTACATGACAACTCGAAGGCGGCAAAGAAAGACAGAGCAAGCAAACGTGTGGGGTTTGTAAAGTACTTCCTTTATAAAGCACTTACACAAAACTACAAAGGAAGTGCTGCGGTTAATCATCCCGTATTGTTCCCACGAGCGCGTGTTGCCGCCGTCTTTGTTTCGCCGACTTTGTGCTTGCGCCAGGAAAAGAATTTTATCAGAGGAAGAGAAACATAGACAGTTGGCGGACATGGCAAAATTTGGATTTCGGATTGTGGTTCAACCTTTTTCATTAAAATTTCTTTTAGCAAATGCATAGCGATGTGGTCGAGCCGTATACTGATACCTATCAAGCATAGAACATGACTGTTAATATGTAAAGGGTCTAAGCAGCAGTCACAGGATCAGCATGGTGAAATTTAGCCTTAACGACTTACTACCTTAATAATTAGTTACACTATACAGACAAAGTTTTGGGACACCTCACTTTTCCATCTATATTTGGTTCTTCCACAAACTGTTACCACACATTTGTATAGGACATATTTTAAAGTGCTTGGTGTTCGAGTCTGACAGTGTCCACGTGCACGAAAGCCACTTCCATGAAGATATGCTTTACATGGGTTGAAGTGGATAATCTCCAAAATACGATGAATGTGAGTGAATGCTGACTGCACCCCAGGCCTCCTCACCTCACCTACATCATCACCTGACTTTACTAACACCATTAAGCACACTCCAAAATCTAGTGGAACATCTTCTCAGAAGATTATAACTGCTAATGGAAATCAACTGTGGAAAGGGATGTTCAAAAAGCATGTAAACGTTGGTGTCCACATGCTTTTGTGTGTATAGAGACCATCTACTTACTTGAGCAGTCAATTAATCAAATCAAATAAAAAAAACTGTCACATACATACAGAGTACGACATGCAGTGATAAATAAATAAATAAAAAATATAAAATATATGAAAATGTAAAAAAAAAACTATGTATATACATAAATGCGTATGTTAGATATCGACAGTTACAAATTAAAGTGATTTAGTGATTGTCCTTAAAGTGTCCATGTGCAGTGAGGTGTGGTATAAAGTGGCACTTTTTGTGCTGTGAGGGTCCAGAGGTCCGGTACTAGATCCTAGTAAATAATTTAAATAAACCATTACATTTATTGTAAGTAAAATACACAATAAAATTTTTACTTTTTATATTATATATATATATATATATATGGTTAAAGATTGTGGTTACCTGATACAGCTTCATGTCAAATCACAGTCAGCGGTATACTGTATTCTAGCATGCCTTCATTAAAGTAAGAATTTATTCAAAAATCTGCATAAACAACCAAAATTTGCATAAACAACCAAAATTTGTTTCCAGTCAAATCTTTTTTTTATATATTTGTTTAATTTACACTGATTTCAATGTTTGTCGAATGAACTACAATTTGTTTATTGTTTGGTAATTTAGTCAATTTTTCTTAATTATTTGTTTGTTTTTATTTGTTTATTACAATTTATGCAAGTCACATTTTCATGTTGTTAAACGAATATGTTGGGAAATTGCCCGTGGAATTGTTTGTGTACTAAATCATTACTGTTACTTGTTTTGATTCGAAAAAATAGATTTTTTGCTTGTATAAAGAACTGAAAAAAAAAAAATTGGATATTTATTTAAAGATTTATATGAACAACTTAAATGCATATTTCTAAGTCAGATAAACATTTCAGAACGATATTCACAATTTAGATAAACAATTCAAAACGTATGCTTGCGCTCTTTATAAATGACTGATATTTACATGTAGAAGTTTATATATTACTCATGCCGGATAAACTTGAAGTGTCATTTCAGTAGTGCTGATAAGTGAATCAAACGACAGGAGCCCAGTTCCCCGTTCGTAATGTTCACTTCACTGGAGCTGTTTCTGAAATTCCACTCCATGAGAAGAGCTTGTAAAAGCATGAGTGTGGTTTAAGGCTACAGGAATAATACTGTTGTGGGGTTTTTTGAGGCGGTTGTGTCATGTGATCGGTGGTTAGTCGCTCAGCATGACTCCACTTAGCTCTATACGTTTCGAAACGTCGGGGTGCTGAAAAACAGGCCAACTCTGGCTGTGCTGACACAGAATCAGTCGGCCTGCAGTGATGTTGGAAGCGCTGGTGTTTGTTGGCCCGTAGCCGTGGGCCCTGCTCCTGCATTCCAGCCCATTCCAGAGCTGCATACCACCGGTTATGTAACAGTCACGTGACTTGAGGGAGGAAAGAAAAAAAAAAATGGCTTTGAAAAAAGGGGAAGTCTCCTGGCCTGGTCGAGATTCCTGCCAAAACCACTGTTTTGCTTCTCGAATTTCTGCCAGTGTATCTGATTACAGAGCTGTATAAACAAAATCCACAAATCCACCTTGCACACAACGTCGTATCGTAACATTCGGCTGGTTCGAAAGGTTTGGCAGAAGCACATCAAACAGCAGCACGCTATCAGCAGTCCATGTTTGCTTCATTCTGTCTGTCATGGCTTGTTCTGATGAATCAATAAATCATATTTGGTGAATTTGTCAGATATAAAAAAAAGAAAAAAAAAAGGCTGTGTACTTCTATTTACACAAAAAATAAACACGCAACGCTGACAGCACAGCTGGAATTTCCAGATGTTTCAATTAATGAAATAATGTGTTTCTTTGTTTATTTGCTCATTTATTTATTCGAAGAAGGACCCTAGAATTTATAGAGTTTTATTTACAACAACAAGAACCGACCACTGCGGACTGGAATATTCCAGATGGTATTAGTAATTATTTATTTATCTTCGAAGAAAACGGACTGGAGCGGAATTTACGCAGTTTTGTTTACGCAAAAAGAAAGAAAGAAAAATAAGCAGCACTGATGGCACAGCTGGATATTTCCAGATGTTTTATTTGTTTGTTTATTTATTTATTTACTTGATTAATTACATATCGGAGAATAATTGGTATACTTATATTGTGCACAGATATAACCAAGCACCACTGACCACACAGATGGAATTTATCCAGATGTTTTTTTTATTAATTATGGATTTATTTATTTATTTATTTATTCCTCTGTTTGTTTTCTCTGGGTTATTTTTTTTAGTTAAGTTGCTTTTAATTGGGCAGACAGTTGTTAGTATTTAAAAGAATTTTTCTGCAGATTTTGAATAAACACAAAGACATTTTTTTAATTATGTTCCTTTTAATGTTTTGTTTGTGTTTCAGCTTTGAATGTATCATTGTGTATTTGCTTTCAGTCTTTGTTTTGGAGCTTGTCTATCAGTAAAATAGAGGCACTCTCTGGACTTTACCAATCAAATGTGCATATGTGTGTGTGTGTGTGTGTGCGTGTGTGTGTGTGTGTGTGTGTGTGTGTGTGTGTGTGTGTGTGTGTGTGTGTGTGCGCGCATGTGTAAATGTGCAAATGCATGAGTGTGTTCCAGCTTCTCTGTGTGAGCTCTTCTAACCTTGCAGTGTGGAAAACAGGCTGGTGGCTTCCAGGAAGCTGCGGCCGCTTTGGCGCGACCCCCTTCCATTACTGCAGCTGGTGCCGTCGGTCTCGGCATCACTCTTCGTGGAAATCATGCCTTTAATGACTGAGGCTTACACTCGCATTCCAGATCTCCTTATTTACTCTATTACGCTGCTGGTGTATCTCTCGCTTACATTAATTATTCCTTGTTGTAGTTGGGTTTTTTATTTTCCCCTAACACTCTGAGCGCTGATGACAGATGTTTATTCATGCACATAAGGTGCACACGGGGTATCGGTGGTACTGCATATTAAAGGTGGAACTGTCTCTTTAGCACTTGTTTAAATGCATGTGTACATAATGTGCTGATGATGCCTTGGGTGAACGAGAACACGGGGTCGATTCGCGTTACTCGGGGAGAGTAAACAACAAGCTTTAGGATAGATTAAAATATAGAGTATTGAGAAGCATAGGGTTGAATGAAGTATAAAGTGCTGTGAAATCGAATAGAGGAAAATATATAGTATAGAGTGTCATGGGATAGAATAGAATAGAGTAGAATGTAGAGTAGAGCCTGGTATGGAATTAAATAGAGTGGTAAAATAATGTTCTATCTGTCTGTCTGTCTGTCTGTCTGTCTGTCTGTCAGTCAGTGTAGAGTATAGAGTAGAATGGTATAGAATAGAGTCAAATATAGTGCAGAGAGTAGGATAAGAAAGAATTGAGTATAATATAGAGTGCCATGGGGTAAAATAAAGTTTTATCTATCTATCTATCTATCTATCTATCTATCTATCTATCTATCTATCTATCTATCTATCTATCTGTCTGTCTGTCTGTCTGTCTGTCTGTCTGTCTGTCTGTCTGTCTGTCTGTCTGTCAGTGTAGAGTATAGCGTGAATGGTCATGGAAAAGAATAGAGTCAAATATAGTGCAGAGAGTAGGATAAGAAAAAAATTAGTATAATATAGAGTGCCATGGGGTAAAATAAAGGTCTGTCTGTCTGTCTGTCTGTCTGTCTGTCTGTCTGTCTGTCTGTCTGTCTGTCTGTCCGTCTGTCTGTCTGTCTGTCAGTGTAGAGTATAGAGTGAAGTGTCATGGGATAGAATATAGTAGAATATAGAGTATAGAGTGGTATGGGATAGGCTAGATGAGAATATGAGTGTCATTGGATAGAATAGAGGCAAGATTTGAGTATAGAATAGAATAGAAGGTGCGGATGCTGTAGACCTGATTAACAGCTGATCTTGCACAGTAATACAGTTACCACCAATCTGACTCATTCCTTTCTTCCCCCCACTTCCTCTTCCCCTTCCTTTTCTTCCCTGTGCCTTTTTCTGGACTTTGATTCGACAGTCCCTTTTTTGGTCGAACAAAAATGAAAGCAGGATTAAAAGAAAAATATGCATGAACTATTTTGTGTGCAGTTTTCTGAATACACACTGACCAATCATTTTATGCCGCTGTAAAATCAGCTCGCAGCGTTCAGTCGCTTATTTTGGTTTTGTTTTGATTGATCTTTTTTCTTTCTTTTTGTTTTGCAGAGTTTGATGTGTATCAGTTTTTTTGCAGAACTGCACGTGCGCTCTAGTGCAAGACCTCCTGCATGCTTGTGCGATAAAGAGAGTGATATGATAACAAGCGACTGTATTATAACCCGTTATGACCTGCCTGGATAACAAAGGAGAAAGGAAAACATCAATTCATCCGTTTCTGCTTTTAAACTAAATATAAAGAAGAAAAGTGGCGGAGTGTTTGGAAACTTGTGACGAGGTTGTTGCATGATGGAACATAATATTTTTCATTTCAAAATAGAAATCGTTCCTTCAACATTACACCCTTGAGTGCTTTTATGCCTCGCCGAAGAGGACGTTCCCTATTTTTTATTACCTTAATAACTCTTATTTACATTATAGACACCGTAAACACCTCACCATGCTTTCTTTGTTCTTCCTTTCCTCTGATTTACTTAGAAAATTAAAGCACAGTTTTTAAAAACTAGAATCTCCAAACATGTTATAAAGCCTTGTTACTGGAGACTCCTTCCATGAATGAATTCTCACAGAAACAAAAGTCATAATTAACCTCTTTTCTTCAAATTTTGCTCTAATTCCAAAAAAGCTTCTTCCGAATACAGGAAGTCAGCGACTCTTACGATTGCCTAGTGTCACTATGATTGACAGATAAAGTAAACTTTCATTCTAATATCATTCCCATTCTCTCTCTCTTTCTCTCTCTCTGTTTTTTTACTCTTAGTAATGGAGGCCATGGCCGTGAGCACATCTGCACAGGGTACAGATGAACTGGACCGCAACGCCCCACGGATTTGCGGCGTCTGCGGAGACAAGGCCACCGGATTCCACTTCAACGCCATGACCTGCGAAGGCTGCAAGGGCTTTTTCAGGTAAAGCTGAGCGGCACGCTCACAAAACTATTATATCGGTTTATGGTTTGTTTTGAAGTTCACAATCATAGAAGATAAGGAATGTTTATGGACACATTACACATCAGAAGCATTTTAATCATTTACCCAGAAAAGGTAGTAAGTGGGACTTAAGTCGGTGGGAGGGAAAACTTCTGGTTAAATGGAAATAGAACGATTTTAAATCATTATAGCTGAGCATTTTTTAAATAGAGGGGGTCTAATGCTATTGCATGCGTTCTGAGTTCTTTACACCGTTAAAGAATTGGATTCACATGCTAAACAAGGCCACATTTCTCCCAAATATCTTGGATGTGAAGTATTTCTGTGCCAAATTCACTCTTTCTAGATTTAAAGTTTGGGAAATTATAATCGTTTGAGGATGGACCTTCATCACATCATGATGGAATTCCTTGTAAATTCCTTACACTTCTCAGGGAAGAGCGTGCACCCATCACCGAGCTTCATTCGCTTCAACGGTGCTGCACAGGACCTTGTTCACTACTTACAATATAAACACATCCTGCTGTAGTCATTGTTGCAGCTGTTGTTCTTGATGTTCAATTTCAGACTTGGGATAAGATTCTGGATCAAATATATACATATTTGGATGCACCTGATTGTTAGCCTTAGTTAATTTAATAGTATAACGTTTTTGTTTCTGTTTCATGGCAAGCCTTCAGGATCTTTAATGTATTGATCTGATAAAACTCGACTCTTCTGTGATATAAAAAATGCAATACTACTCTATAGGTACTCACGATTAACATGAGATCTTTAAACGAAGGATTTGGAAAATTACCATGAGATTATGTTGCTATAGGAAATCAATCCTCATGAGACTATCCTGATATCCTGATACTGTAAGACTACGCTGCTATGAGAAAAGAATCTAACTTATTACAGACAATTCACACTTTCTAACGATTTATATTTGTTTACTTAAAAAAAAAAAAAGCTATCGCGTGTTATCGCATCTATAAACAATCGCTCTTTCAAACTCGTCAGATTAACAAAAAAAAAATTTTATGAATTACAAAACTGAAAAAAGGTTTTCAGTTTCATGAGGAGGTTTGACACTGGAGACTCCTTACATCCAAATGTGAACGTCTCATCTGGATTATAACAGAGTGATTATTATGATTGTAGTGATTATTGTTGTGTATGGATCTGTACCTTTCAGCTTCACCTTCCCTGATGAGATCCTGCTTAGCAGAGGGAACACTATATAATTCAAAATAATGCTTTAATTGTGTTTATCCGAGGAACATCTGTGTGTGTGAGTGTGTTTGTGTGTTAGAAAACAGATCTCACCGCCTAGCAGTTCTTCTATACATGCGGTCTTCGCCACATATAAATCAAACCCGATTCGGTCTGTCAGATTTCCGATACCGAGACCGTAAACGCTTTGGGCAGCAGATCCGGTACCCTTCGATTACCTAATGCGTACCGGATGATAAACCGAATCGCTTTGTTGCAGCAATCCGAGATCAGCCTATCAGAGAGCAAAGTTCTCTGAACAGGAAAATAAATGTTATGTTTGTGTTCGCTATCTTTTGATTTGTTTCCAGCTGCCAGGCATATTCCAGTCAGATTTTACACAAAGATTCAATTATGAGGATAAACTATGAAGCGAATGTTTTGCTTTGGGAAACCCCCCCCCCTGCAATTTTTTCAATCTTGTATTACTGTTATTATTGTTAATAATAATAAAAATATAAGGAATCTTCATGGGACGCTGCTCCAACACCAGACTCTTGAATGCGTCTAGAACAAATGTTCTCAATGTTCAACTAGGGGTGATCTTTTGCCCCGTGGTATTGTATTGCTATTACAACACTAGTGGTTCCTCTGTTGAACTAGGAAACCCAAACCTGTTCCAGCATGACAATGCCCCTGTGCAAAAAGTCAACTTCATGAAGATGTCCTTCACATGGGTCATTGTGGAAGATCTCCAGTTATAGAGCTCTATTGAACTGCATGAATGCGAACGCTGACTGCACTCCAGGTGTCCTCACCTCACCTACATCAGTACCTGACTTTACTAACACTCTTGTGGCTGAATGAGCACAAATCTCCACAAAATCCAATGGAACATCTTCTCAGAAGAGTCGAAGTCGAAGAGCAAAATGGGGACCACTTGGTGAATGGGATGTTCAAAAAGCACGTACCATCTTGTGCTCAAGCAACCACAAACGTTTGTCTTCATGATATATCACACAAGCGTTATGATAACATAATAATGAATCACTGGGGGTTTGTTTTCCCACCGTCTTTTTTATATTTTACTTCAGGAAATCGGAGAAACACCAATTTGTGTTTGCCTGCTTGTCATTTCCATGTCTTTAGTCTTTGAAGTGTTGAGATGAGTGTAAACTACACGAGTTAAACACACTGATGAAATCTGTCTTTTCCTCTGAATTTGCACTTTGGGATATGTGTGTGTGTGGGTGTGTTTTCGCTCTGCGTAGTCAGCCTGTGCGTATGAATAGAAACAGTGTGCCAGGAGACGCGGCGTGTGTTTTCCTAAGCTCTTTGAGAGTGTGTTCAGCGTGACCACGCATGAAATAAATGTTTCTGTTCATTACTATTAAAAGGACAGGAGGCAGGGCTCAAAGTGGTTATGCCTCTGTGCGTGTGTGTTTGTGGGGTGGCTTGCAGTATGTGTGTGTTTTGGGATGGGTGTAGCTGAGTGGCTAAGCCGCGCGAGCAATATTTTAGCCCCCTTTTTTCAATAATCCTGGTGTGCAGCACGTCACTGCGGCTCTTGGCCCCGAACGCAGCAGAGCCCAGACAGTTTACAGAGCGAAGAGTGTGTTTGATCCGAGCCCTTTTAGACACTTCTTCATTATGAGTTTTTAGAAGAGGGTACAGCATTAAGAAATGATTTTTTAGGGATGGTAAATAAATAATAAATAGAGAGAGAGAGAGAGATCAGCACTGTGTTAATAAGGGATTGCTTTTCTTTATTGAGTTATTTATTTATATTGTTTGTTTCATTTAATATTTAATCGTAATTAATCGCACGATTGCCATGAGTGATTTAATCGTAAACTTAATCGCATAGTTTTTGTTCTAAATGTACCTTTAATGAATACTTTTCAGGTTTTAAATACTCTAATCAACATGGCCATGGGCAAATGTGGATGCTAAATGCAAATGTAGGTTTATAATTAGTGAAATGTTTAAAACTAATTATGGTGTTTTAAATTACGTAAATCTTTAGAACACCAAACGAAACTTTTACTATGTTTCCACACGGACGGTTTTAATTGCCGGATGTGTGCGTCATGGTGGATTTTGGTGCTTTATTTAAGACTTGGCGCATCAGTAAAACAAATATCCAGTGATTAAAACTAATTTTTCGAATTAATGTTTTATTATATATACATATATATATATATATCTGAGTCAAGAAAGAAGGTTGTGAATGAATGTGTGATGCGTTGACATTTTTTATTTTGCCCTAATGACGCATTTACGCAATTAATTTTTTGTCAATGAAATTACAGTATGTGGATAAAAGTTTCTGGACACCTGAGCATAAGATTGGTATGTCAATCTTTTTAAACATCCCATTTCACATGTCCCATTTGTTCGTATAAAAAGCTCCACTCTTCTGAGAAGATGTTCCACTAGATTTTGTGGCGATTTGTGGAGATTCATTCAGCCACAAGTGTGTTAGTATAGTCAGGTACTGACGTAGGTGAAGTGAGGAGGCCTCGAGTGCATTCAGGGTTCACATCTATTTATGTTCAATAGGGTTTCGCATCAGAGCTTTATAGCAGGAGATCTTCCAATCCAATCCATGTGAAGCATATCTTCATGGAGCTGGCTTTGTGCACAGAGGTATTGTCGGGATTTGGGGGAAAAATTTCATGCAAGCGCAAACTATACAATGGTGTGCCTCCAACTTTGTGGGAACAGTTTGCAAAAGAAGCACGTATGTCAGGAGAACACTTTTGGTCGTACCGTGTATATTCGTCGAGTTGAATGTATTTGCATTGCATATTTTTGTAACGCTTCGTGTGTGTGTGTGTGTGTGTGTTCTGCTCAGGCGCAGCATGAAGCGGAAGGCCAGTTTCACTTGTCCCTTTAACGGCAGCTGCACCATCACCAAAGACAACCGCAGGCACTGCCAGGCCTGTCGCCTCAAACGCTGCGTCGACATCGGCATGATGAAGGAGTGTGAGTCTTTAATATCTTTAATAATAGTTATGGAGTCCACAAACATCATCATCATCATCATCATCATCATAATTTTCTTTAAAACTAAAACTATATTTTTCGGAGGAACAGTGTGGCGTTCTAGAGACCTGTAGAATCCGTGCCAAGGCGTCCACACACACATCCTAATATAAAACATTTTTCTCTTGATCTTTCACATTTAGAGGTGCTGTCCCTGTGTGATGATGTCATAAAATTCAAAAATCATGAAAAAATCGAGGCCCAAGGTTTATTTGAACGAAAGTTAAAGATTAATCAGGGGATTAAACCATGAGCTGTTGGCAAAGGTCAAATATAAGTCACAAACACAACCACCCACACAAACACACACACACACCACACACATCCTATCTGATGGAACGTCTGTTCAAATACAGTCTAAAATGGACAGCACTGTTACGGACTTCAAACAAAACAGTGTCACCAAAATAGAAAGAGAAAGAGAGAAAGAAAGTGAGAGAGAGCGAGAAAGAGAAAGAGAGTGGGGAAAAAAATGTCCAACAACGCCCTTATTTTCCTCCTGCGTAGTTACACAATACGGCGCCCCAGATTTTCCCCTGGCTGGCAGGCGTAGAGCAGCATGGCAGAGCAGCTCACACACAGTCCCGCGGGCCGAATCAAGCCTAAACCCCACCTCTCTTTTCCTCCGATCCAGTGCTGATCCGCTCGGCGCACAAAAGGGCCTCTTTGTTTCGCTATGGCAGCCGTTCCAGGACAGAGGGTCAAAGGTGAATGCTGTGGAAGTGCAAAAGAGCATGCAGCTGGAGGTGGAGAAGAGGATGTGGTGCTGTGACTCCAGCTGTAGACAGAGATAGTTTTTTTGTTTTGTTTTGGGTTTTTTTTTTAAGAAGGAGACACTTTCGGACAGTGTTTGTCAAATAACCGAATAATAATTCAACTCATGTGAAAATCGTCTGTAAAGGCTGTGATGTGATTGAGTGATTAGGAGAAACCTGTTCGATAGAAAGATAAACAATTTCTCTATAAACTCACTACTACAGGGACACTGGAATAAGTGGTGCACATGTGTGTTTGTGTCATAACAGTGAAATGTGCATGGGCATAAGGATTTTGAGCAGTTTGAGCATTGAGGTTTGGTTACATATAAACAGCTCAGTTGGACTCTGCAATTGGAAGGAATTCATTTGGATTTGGTGAAAATTGTTGCGTGTAAAACTGCCGGGTTAAGAAACGGTCCGGCGACCAAAAATATCCAGCTAAGAGCGGGGCTGTGGTCAGAAACTGGAACTGATGAAGGCCTTTAGGATGTGCATGGAAAAAAAAAAGATGAGCTAAAGTCTCTAATTCTACACCGAAAAAGACGAAGCGACTAGATAGGAGTGTGGATTAAAGCGGCAGTGAGAATAGTGTTTGGAAAAAACCAAACAGAAAAGAATAAAGGCCTTAAAATGTATAAACAACTGTGATGTATTTACGTGCCATTGGAAATCTGATTCCTTTTATGAGCACTGTCCATTTGTCTATCCATCTGTCTATCTATCTATCCATCCACCCGTCCGTCCTTCCAGCCATCCATTGATACATTATTAATCCATCCATCACTCTATTCATTCGTCAAGCCATTCATTACATTAATCTATCCATCCATCCATCAATATATTCATCCATAGTTCCTTTTCATTGATCATTCATCTATCTATTTATTCATCCTTCTAACAATCAATCCATCCATCCATCAATCCATTAATTTTTTCATCCATCCAAACATCCATGCATCTATTGATCCATCCATCTATCCCTCTATCCATCCATCAAGTATAAATAAAAATATAATTTATACATTTTACACTAAATCAGTAATTTAGACATGAGTTAAAGTAAAAAATCTGTATGGATCTTAAAACCATAAAACCAATTATAAAGATTCATCTGATTCATTCTTTATTGCCACGTTATCTGTGTGAAGCTGCTTTGAGACAAAGTCCTCTGTTTTGAAAACAAAAACCACAGCGCTTTTAAATTCATTGTTATAAATGTTCAGAAAGAGTGTCATTCATTTCTTATAATGGCACCCTTTTATGAGTGAGCTCATGGGATTTGTGCTCATTCAACCACAAGGGTTAATTAAAGACAGGTACGGATGAAGGTGGGGTGAGAAGGATTGGGGTGAAGTCAGCAGTTATCCTAAAGGGCAGAGCTCTATAGCAGGAGATCTTCTACTTCATCCCATGTAAAGCATATCTTCATGGAGCTGGCTTTGTTCACAGGGGTGTTGTCATTCTGGAACAGGGTTGGGTCTCCTAGTTCCAAAGAAATAGGCAGCGTGTGTCTCCTGCATTGTGGTAAAATTCAGATGTCCCATTACTTTTTTGTCCATCTAGTGTTTGCATTTAATCAATTACCGTTTGTTCGAGAGGGGATGCTTAAATGTAGCCTCTAAAATGCTCCATGATCATTTAAAAGAGATTTACAGCTTCAGCTGTCCGGATCCCTGAAAGCAGAGCTCTTCGCAAATTTTTCTCACATTTCCCCGTTACGATGAGTAATGATGGTTCTGCTTCGGCGTTAGCGTTTTCACGAGGGTTGCATGTTTGTTTACCTGTGGTTTTCTGGGGTAGGTTTTTCTTTTTCGTTTTTTTCGTTTTTTTCTTTGACCACACACTGTTAGCACCTGTTTGCCAGATTGGTTCAGACTGTCATGTTGTGCTCAGCCAAAACAAACTCACCCGAGATAACCCGAGGCAGTGCTCGCACTCTCCTCACAACAGCTCTCGCATCGGCAACTGGATTGCAGGAAGCCGAGCGTTCATACACAAGACACTGAGCGGGTCACAGAATCGCAGAATGAAGCACAGATTGAGTTTGTGTCTCTGACATGTTTATGGCCGATTCGTTGTCGGGTTTACGTTCAGAAATCCGTTTAGTTTTTGATCACTCTCTGACTCTGAAATCATGTGTCATTTTTTTGTTACCCTTTTTTTTTTTTTTACCAGTGTTCGGGTTTTGAGGTCAGACAATCACTGGCATATGAACATAAACCACTGCTGAATGCTAAATAATAGCTTCCATGTGTTTAGACTCGACATCAGACCTGTGTTCGGATAGCTGCTCGTAAAAAAATTTATATTTTTTTTTCAATGAAACATAAATTCTTATCATTTTTACAATAGAATAATATACAGTAGCTTTCTATACATTTTTTTCCTTTCATTTATATAATTTAAACATTTGTAATTAATTGAAAATTCCAAAAAATTTCTGCTTTTCAATTCACAAAATTAAAATTTTTTTTAGTTTTTTTACAAAATGTAAATTAAGTAAATCTTGAAATAATTTTTTACTTTTCAGAGCACAAAAAAATAAATGTAAATTTTTTTCGTGTATTTCTAATACAAACTTCTCGGAAATTAAAATTCTGTTATTTTTCTTCTTTTCAGATCATAACAATTTATGTAAAGTAAAATAAAAATAAATTTGTTCTTTTTTACTTTTATTTATAGATTTGTCATTTTAAGTTCTTTAAAAATTTTAAAAAGCACATTTAATCTGACAATTCTCTTATGGTTATAATATTATAATATTTCATTATAAGCCAATAAATGATGCAAAAAAAAAATATATAAATAAAATTAATAACATGTCAAGTAAAAAGTAATTATAAAAAAAATAGAAAATAAACATTTTAAAGAATACAATTCCAACTTGTAATCCACTGATGATCTCCACTGATGGAGTTGTTTACATGCTTATTCTGCTGCAATTAATTTTTTTAATGTGCTTGGTTCAAAAGTTTGCATCCCCCTCCCCCCACCTATAACTAACAGCTTTTGCTATTAGCTATTAGTCACGTTTTTCCCGCTATGAAGCCTGCTGTTACATAAAACCAGGAAGTGTAGAGGGGGAAAAAAGAGGCTATTAGACAAGGGTCATTATTTTGTATAGTTACAGTACAGATAGAGAGCGGTAAAAGGGTGTTATTAGTTCTGGCTCATTCAGCACCAGGCCACTACTTAGAACACAAACACACACCAACTCTCACACACACACACACAGTCACACTACACCCAGGCTCACCATATGGCCCGAGGTCAATCCACTGTCACTGTGACCCAGTTGGCAAATTGCTTGTAGTTTTCCAATCCTGAGAAACGCCTAGTAGCATACATTTCATACATTTCACACGGCACTGCTCCAAAATCAGGCATTTCACACCATACTAATGGCAGCTCTTTATTTTATTCCCCTGTTATCTGATCTAGGATCAGCATTGTGATTCAGTGTTGAACAAGCAGATTGTTTTGAATAGAGATTGAGCTCTAGTGGTTAGTTCGGTGTATTACAACAACAGTGTAATGAATCAGATTACTCCTTGACCTCAGGTCCAGTTAAAGCCACGCCCGCCCCCCTCCTATCCATGTGCTGATCACGTTGTCATTGTTTTACTTGAACATGACCTCTGATTTTACATGTTGAACTGTTTGCCAGATGAATTATAATACTGTCATTATCAAATGAAACACACGATTGAAGAAAATTAGAAAAGGGATTCAAACTGTGAGGTCGATTAAAAAACTGTTTTCCTCAGTGCTTTGAAGCATTTATCGAATCATTCTTGATCCAGTAAAGTGCATTTCTGAACAACAGTTGGTACAAACAGCTAGTTTTACAATGGATTGCTTGCAAAAAGCCTGTACTTTTCTCAAGATTCATAGTTCATCTCTCAAAAGGAAGTATTCGTGCCAATGAACCGATCGCTGCCATCAGAATGACAAGTCCTTTTGTCATTGTTCACAAACAAGATCGTCAAAATGTTTAGTCATGTTGTCGATGTGACAGCGCAGGGTTTCAGTAATTCCTGATGTAAACTACGGGTTGGATTACAGATTTTTTCAGTTGCTTCGGAGCAGTTTTTTTGCACTTTTTCCTTTTTTTTGAGCAGACTGAGATATAGGCGGAGTGAAAAGGCATTTGGGTGTGTTTATAAAAAAAAAAAAGGAACAACAAGAGGCCCATTTATGCATACACAAATGTCTTAAATATTTGTGATCATGTTCATGTTTCCTTTAATTCAAATCATTGTTGTTCAATGATTGTTCATTGTTAAAAACCTCAAGTATGTGAGCTGTAAACGTCACCTGAAGCTGTAATCCAGTCTTGTCATCCGTCATCAGTGACACAAAAGTCCTCCAGAGCCGAGTGTTTATTAGGGGGTCGTAATACGTTTCGGAGCAGGATGTGTTTCCTGCTTTATCTCAGGACTGATGATGTTCTTGAGCACTACAAAGTAGAACCATTTATTTAACGTTTAAGAGCTTAAAAAGCGTTTAAGATAAAGAAGTTAAACTCCTGCTGTTTTTTTTTTTTATTTGTCTGCAGTCATTCTGACTGACGAGGAGGTGCAGAGGAAGAAGGAGCTGATCTTAAAGAGAAAGGAGGAGGAGGCGATGCGGGAGGCGCAGAAGCCCAGGCTGACGGAGGAACAGAGTCAGATCATCAACACGCTGGTGGAGGCGCATCACAAGACCTACGACGACTCGTACTCCGACTTTGCGAAGTTCAGAGTCAGTGTCATGCTTCGACGATTATTACACAACAGTAGTGAAATTGCATAAGAGTGCAGCTTGCTTAGTTTCAAGCTTTAGTTTGTGTTTGTTTGACGTAAACTTTAACTATAGTATGTATATATATATATGTGTATTTATATACAGTACAGACCAAAAGTTTGGACACACCTTCTCATTCAAAGAATTTTATTTATTTTCATGACTATGAAAATTATAGATTCACACTGAAGGCATCAAAACTATGAATGAACACATGTGGAATTATATATGGAATTATATACATAACAAAAAAACAACTGAAAAATCTCATATTCTAGGTTCTTCAAAGTAGCCACCTTTGGCTTTGATTACTGCTTTGCACACTCTTGGCATTCTCTTAATGAGCTTCAAGAGGTAGTCACCTGAAATGGTCTTCCAACAGTCTTGAAGGAGTTCCCTGACAGATGCTTGGCACTTGTTGGACCTTTTGCTTTCACTCTGCGGTCCAGCTCACCCCTAAACCATCTTGATTGGGTTCAGGTCCGGTGACTGTGGAGGCCAGGTCATCTGGCGCAACACCCCATCACTCTCCTTCTTGGTCAAATAGCCCTTGATGCCTTCAGTGTGACTCTACAATTTTCATAGTCATGAAAATAAAGAAAACTCTTTGAATGAGAAGGTGTGTCCAAACTTTTGGTCTGTACTGTATGTATATATATATATATTGAACACACTATATTATAGCAACATTATAAATATTATATATACACTTTACCATAGCAACTTTAGAAAAAATACAACAATAACGTGTAAATAACCTTAAAAACCTGGTGTTGTTGGAACTTAAACTTTGTGACAGTAATTAAGCAGATGCTGATGTTGATGATTTTCCTATACCACCATGACTTAGTGTTTTATTCTTTATGCAAATGCAAAACACGTTTAGTTTATAACAAACAAACAGCCTTTAACCTGGAACTAAAACTGCAGGCGGTACGCAGACATTCGCTACAAAAGATATGCAAATATCTCAGGATGCATGAAGTATCTTCTAAAAAAGTTGGATCTTTTTCAAGTATGTGTACTACTATTAATGTGTGTGTGTGTGTGTGTGTGTGTGTGTGTGTGTGTAGCCCCCAGTGAGAGAGGGTCCAGTGACACGCAGTGCCAGTCGTGCCGCCTCTCTCCACTCACTCTCAGATGCCTCTTCAGATTCATTGAACAACTCACCAGGTAAAACACACACACACACACACACACACACACACACACACACACACACACACACACACACACACACACACACATTCACACACACATTCACAAAACTGACTGTGAAATCAATTAAGAAATTTAAGCTTTACCTCCAGGACGTTTGTCCACAGCTGGCAGGACACAACATATTGTGGCACATTTGAATAACTGGAAGCAGCACACACACACACACACACACACACACACACACACACACACAGAGCAGGAATAAATAGTGGTTTGAAAAGGTTTTTTTTTTTGATACTAGTTAATCCCAGTCATCTATTTTGCACAAATCCTCAGCTCTCACTCTCCAAAGCACCACTTCACTCTTCTCATCAAAATACTTTCATTTTTGTTATCCAATTTCTCATCATTCACTCATTGACAATTCCCCGAGACGTGACAAATCAAAAACATCTTCTTTTTATTTACTGTGCACCATTTCACGCTTAGAAGAGAGGCTTAATCTGTTTCCGTAGACAAGTTGGCTGCGGTTAAGGCGTCCTTTCTCATCACATAGTTAGGTCAGTAGTCTTAGGAATGGACTGATGAGGCTTTTTTCCTTCCTCACCACCTTCTAGACGACAGGATTTACAAAAACAATCATTTGCACACGTTTGCGTTTTTATTGCAACAGGAATACATTTAGCAAAAGCTGTTTTTTTTTTTTTTACTACAACACACCACAAGCACCTTCTCGTTTTACACATCTGGATCTGCTGAAAGTTTCTTGTTATGACTATGATGGAAAAATAGATATAAAAATGAGTGAATGTTGTGATATTGTTGTGAGCTCCAACCTGAGTTCACCTTAACGCTTACTCATGTGCAGGAGACGTTTTCTGAGATTTTTTATTATTATTATGTGTGGGATTGATAATAAATCAGATTTTAAGTGTTTTAAATTTTTTTCCAAGAAGTGAGGTTTGTAAAATGTTAAGCATTTATTTCAGCAGTTATTCATTGTGATTAAATGAAACTTTACATGATTGGATTAGTTGCTTTTGTGGTATCGATAGCCTCTGGCCTGTAAAACTAGCTAAGTAGTCTCTGACCAAGTGAACTAGTTTTTCTCTTAGCAAAGGAATATATAACTAATCCTTATCTGTTAAACTAGCTAACTACTTGCTGTAAAATAAGCTAACTAGTCCTTGTTCTATGGAATTGGCTAACTAGTCCCTCTGCTATGTAATTAGCTAACTAGTCCCTCTGCTATGGAAATAGGTAACTAGTCCATCTGCTATGTAATTAGCTAACTAGTCCCTCTGCTATGGAAATAGCTA
The DNA here is from genome assembly GCA_024362625.1 of Silurus asotus. Lineage (NCBI taxonomy): Eukaryota > Metazoa > Chordata > Actinopteri > Siluriformes > Siluridae > Silurus > Silurus asotus. Next base: position 5,706,451 of record MU579904.1, read on the forward strand.
ACTAGTCCCTCTGCTATTTAATTAGCTAACTAGTCCCTCTGCTGTGTAATTAGCTAACTAGTCCATCTGCTATGTAATTAGCTAACTAGTCCCTCTGCTATTTAATTAGCTAACTAGTCCCTCTGCTGTGTAATTAGCTAACTAGTCCCTCTGCTATGGAATTAGCTAACTAGTCCCTCTGCTATTTAATTAGCTAACTAGTCCCTCTGCTGTGTAATTAGCTAACTAGTCCATCTGCTATGTAATTAGCTAACTAGTCCCTCTGCTATTTAATTAGCTAACTAGTCCCTCTGCTGTGTAATTAGCTAACAAGTCCCTCTGCTATGGAAATAGCTAACTAGTCATTGTTCTATGGAATTAGCTAACTAGTCCCTCTGCTATGGAATTAGCTAACTAGTCCCTCTGCTATGGAATTAGCTAACTAGTCCCTCTGCTGTGTAATTAGCTAGCTAGTCCCTCTGCTATGGAAATGGCTAACTAGTCCTTGTTCTATGGAATTAGCTAACTAGTCCCTCTGCTATGTAATTAGCTAACTAGTCCCTCTGCTATGTAATTAGCTAACTAGTCCCTCTGCTATGGAAATAGCTAACTAGTCATTTTGCTATGGAATTGGCTAATTAGTCCCTGGCCCATTTAACTATATATCTTGTTGTTTGCATGCTTGTTAAATTAGGTTGTCCTTTAATTGTGAAACTAGCTAACTAGTCCCTACCTGTGAAACTAGTCAACTAATTCTTGTGCTTTTGAATTAGCTAACTTATCCCTGTGTTATGGAATTAGTTAACTTGTCCCTGGCCTGTTAAATTAGCTTGTCTTTTAACTGTGAAACTAGCTAACTAGTCTCTATCTTTAAAACTAGCCAACTAGTCCCTGGCTTACTGAACTAGATTTCTCGTTGTTGTCATAATTAGCATCCAGCAGACCCTCAGAGAAAAAGTAATTGAAGGAGCCTTCATGACTTCCTCTGTTGCTCACCCCCTCCCCAATACAAGCAACAGAAAGTATTAAAGAAAAAACTAAATTGTTCTCTTGTGCCCACATAATAGTAAACAACTAAATGACAATTAATTATACTATCTAACTTATTCAACTAGCTAACTAGTCTGCTAGCTAACTAATAACTGACCTATTAAACTAGACTGTTAGTCTCTGGACAAATAAACTACCTCACCTTAACTATGGCACTAGCTAACCTAAACCCTACCTGTAAAACTAGCCAGCTAGTTCCTTACATGGATGGACTCACCAGCTCATCTCTGAGTTATTTAACTAGTTCCTAATCTACTGAACTATATATCTAGTTCCTGGCCTGTTGAACTAGCTAATTAGTCCCTGGCTTAATGAACTAGCTAACAATCTTGTCAAATTAACATGTTCTTCCACTGTGGCACTAGCTAACTTGTACCTACCTATAATGCTAGCTGCTGAGTCCCTGAGTTATTGAACTATAATGTGTACAGTGCACTCTGTTCTATAATGTGGGATCTGTATTTCTCTTTGGCATGTAATTACTCTGTCTGTCTGTCTGTCTGTCTGTCTGTCTGTCTGTCTCTCTGCAGAGTCAATGGACAAAAAGCTAAGCAGCCTCTTCTCCATGTGTCAGGACGGCGTGATGAGCCCAGACTCCAGGGATGAAAACTCCCGGCTCTCCATGCTGCCCCACCTGGCTGACCTTGTCAGCTACAGCATCCAGAAAGTGATCGGGTTTGCCAAGATGGTCCCCGGCTTCAGGTGGGCCGAACCGTCTCACTTCCTGTTCAACAAGTCTGCTTACTCGATGGGTTTTTTTCGTGATCTATTGCTTATGAAAGTGTGTTCGTGTGTGTGTGTGTGTGTGTGTGTGTGTGTCTGTGTCTGTGTCTGTGTGTTGCTGATGTAGGGTCTAGTTGTCTGAGTAACCACATACGATTTAGAACATCCTGTGCCTGTGGAGAGCAAAAAAAACAATATTGACGTAAAAAACAGCCCCCCCATTACACACACACACACACACACACACACACACACACACACACACACACACAAAGCAGTTCTCTTGTCGACATCTTCAATATCCATCCCCTGCTTTATTACTTGAACATTTATTAATGTTCGAAGGACACCTGCTGACTAATACACACTTGCGCAGATGGATGTACACACGCACACACACACACACACACACACACACACACACACACAAACGTAAACAGTAAGTGGTGTTTTTCCTGTGTTGATTGATGAGACCATTAGGCGAATACAGCTTTTAACGAGCAACACACTCGTTTTTTGTTATTAGATATGAGTGACGTCGTCCAAGTGTGTTGTTTGTGCGTGTGTGTGTGTGTGTGTGTGTGTGTGTGTGTGTGTAGGTCAGTGTGACTCAGAGCTCTCAGCCAAAGGTCTGCAGGTTAATGGAAAAACTCGGCTGTTTACCGTGTTCGGCTGCTTGGCCTTGTTCGTTCACAATAGAGTCGTGTGGAGCGGAAAAAAAAGATGTTTGATTATATTTGATTGTGTGTCTGATTTACTCATCCTTCGCTTTACTCGTCTTTTCCTCGTAATTAACAATTATGCGTCTTTCTCTAAGAGCGGCTTTGTTCTGGCAAAATATCATAGCGGATCTGATGAGCATATGAAAAGAAAACTTGAGTTCTTATGAATGTGTTTAAGTGATTTGCTGAAGGATCTATCATAATCACTTTTCTTTCATTCGATTTTTCTTTTTTTTCCTTTATTTGCTTGTCACTTTGTTTGTGTCTCTGTGTTTCCCTCAATTATTCTCCGTGTCTCTGTCTCCGTTATTGCATCTGTTTGTCTGTGTGTCTTTTATTCTGTCTTTTTGTTTCTGTAATTTTTGTCCTCTTTTTATTTATTGTCTCTTTATTGTCTTTTTATTTGTGTCTCTATGTTTGCTTTTACGTCTCAGTCTTTCCCTCTCTGTTTTTTTCAATTTTGTCTTCTCATTCCCTCCTTCTCTCTTTTCTTTTTTGTCTCACATTTTCTGTCTCTTCCTCTTTGTCTCTCTCACAGGGATCTGACTGCAGAAGATCAGATCGCTCTCCTGAAGTCCAGCGCGATCGAGATCATCATGTTGCGCTCCAACCAGTCCTTCAGTCTGGATGACATGAGCTGGAGCTGTGGAGGGCCGGACTTCAAATACTGCGTTAATGACGTCACCAAGGGTGAGAGACACGAGTCCACACCGCGATGTTCTCCATCACTGAATCTTAATTCTAATACACTTTCGATTCAGATCAAATACGTGTTTGTGTGTGTGTGTGTGTGTGTGTGTGTGTGTGTGTGTGTGTGTGTGTGTGTGTGATATACCTACTGCAGCTGGTCACACTCTGGAGCTGCTGGAGCCACTGGTGAAGTTTCAGGTGGGGATGAAAAAACTCAACATGCAGGAAGAGGAACATGTGCTGCTAATGGCCATCTGTCTCCTCTCTCCAGGTGTGTGTGTGTTAAAAGACCTAGTTTTAAAAATCTCTCTCTCTCTCTTTTTATCTCTCTCTCCTCTGTCACTTCTTTATCACGGTCCTAACTGATTAACTTTTTTATCTATCTATCCATCCATCCATCTATCTATTTATTAATTTTTCTTTTCATTATTTATACTTGTGTTTGCTTTTGTGTTTTTTTTCCCCACCCTCATCCCTCTATCTCCCTCCCACTCTGTCTGCCTGGACTTTCTTACTCTATTTCTTTTTTGTCCCCATCTTTCTAACTCTCCTCCTAATGCTGTATGAATCCCTCCCCCTCTGTTTCTGCTCAGACCGTCCCGGCGTGCAGGACCACGTTCGTATCGAGGCGATGCAGGAGCGCTTGTGCGAGACTCTGCAGGCGTATATCCGCGTGCACCACCCGGGCGGCCGTCTCCTCTACGCCAAGATGATCCAGAAGCTGGCTGACCTGCGCAGCCTGAACGAGGAGCACTCCAAGCAGTACCGCTCGCTCTCCTTCCAGCCCGAGCACAGCATGCAGCTCACACCGCTCGTGCTCGAGGTCTTCGGCAGCGAGGTGTCCTAGCGGCCGCGGCTACCATAGTGCCGGGGGGGGGCGGGGGGGTTGGGGGGCGGTTTAAGAAGGGTGCGGCACAGGGGCAGAGATGGGCCAGAGCACATCTGGAGAAATCCTATTACGCCAGACTGTGTGTGAGTGAGTTTGAAAGTGTGTGTGTGTGTGTGTCTCCAGGGCAGGAGTACGCCAGGGGATGTCTGGTATCCCGTTTTGGGGAATTTGTAGAAGTGTTTTTTTTTGTGTGTGTGTGTGTGTGTGTGTGTGTGTGTGTGTGTGTGTGTGTATGTTTGTGAGAGTGTGTGTATAAGGGGAGGGAGGGTTGCACGTTGTTAAGTCCAGAGAAGGGCTATGGGTTTTGGAAACTAAAGGGCATATTAAGAATGTACTTATGCATATATGAACAGAAAAAACTATATAATTATAAGCTAATTATATTTAAGAGAGATGCTTTCTACTACGTCGAAGCGTGAACGATGGCTGAGCATTGTAAAATAGGACTAGCAAAGCCTCTTCAGCTTGTGAGTGTGTGTGCATGCTTGTGCGGAGAGACGTGATTTTGTTGTGTATATGAAAGAAAGAAAAAAAGGACACTAACAAGCAGGCACATACACTGAATGAAGTGCAGGGGAAGGGCTGGGGTGGGGCAGAGAGGAGGAGGGGTGGGAAGATCTATTTTTTTGATGTTTGTATAGATAAGATATTTAATGACCACAAGAGAGCGAGCCCATCCCGTAACTCGAATCGGCTAATAACGCGCGCAATTATGATAATCTGATGACTGACAGCTGGATGATTTGCCAGTTTTATATTCGGTACAAAAAAAAAAAAAACGTGTATACTGTTCGAATCTACACTGAAGTGCCAAAAGATTGTAGACGGACACTTTGTAAGAAAATCGACGTTTTTAACCTAATTCACATTCACGTTATTACTTTAATAGCGTTTTTTTATTTTTTTATATTCCGTTTTGCAACATGCCTTTCTTTTGATTCGTGGTTATCCCAGGCTCCGCCCCCACCAGAACGGTTCAAGAGCCGTGACTCGATTCCTTAATTTGGCGGGTTTTTTGTGCCGAATTTCTGACCTTGATCGGGTTTCCCAGCTGTCACTTAACTTACATTTGGCCACAAATTCCAAATCAAATTAAATACAACCACTGCCAGGCTGCCACTCTGGGGCCCTTGAGCAAGGCCCTTGAATCTCTTTGCTCCAGGGGTGCTGTATCATGGCTGACCACAGCTTCTTATCTCCACTCGAATATGCAAAGAAATTATTTTACTGTGCTTTAATGTACATGTGAGAAGTAAAAAGTAAGTAAAAAAAAAAAAATTTTATCCCAATCCAAAAATTTACACCATTATAACCTGGTGTTGATTATTTTCCCTATACAGTATTCCCCTGAGTGATTCATTCTGCACATGACTTTTTGGTGGCACTGGTATTAGCTAGTAAGTATGCAAGAACAGACCAATGGTGGTGTCATGAGATTTATCTGGATTGTAATTTAGTTCACACGCCAGTAGGGGGCGCTAAGAAAAAAAAAAAAAAAAAAGACAATCTGCTCCTTTAATGAGTATATTGAGCTGCTCAGTACTGAACCTATTCATTGTGTAGGGTTTTATTAATTCACCTCAGCTAATCCTTCAGCTTTTTCTTAGGATCTTTTGAGGCAGTTTAAATTTTGCGCGTCGTATTTTAATTATCATCGTTTCTTTTTACAGCTTTGCGCCGCTCTCTTGTGGTCGTACGTTGTAAATACCACTTTTATTATTCCTGTACATAATAAGTCTAATGAAAACGAGCATTGGAAAAAGTACTAAGCTGATTCATTAGTTCAAAAGACGCTTTGGGAGGAATATGCAAAATATGATATTTTCTATCTAGCTATCTTTCTAGCTATCTATCTCTCGCTTTCGTTTCTCTTTTTCCTCTGAGGTGACAATAAGCTATGACTTTGACGAATCTTTTCGTGACGCACGGTTTCGAATTTATCGTTCGCTCTCACTTTTTAACCGATCTCGATCTTTCCGGTTTTATGACTTCGCTTTTCGTGCCTGTTCGGATATCCAGATATCCCAAATCAACAGCATTTTTCCTGCCTTTTTATTTTTTCTTTCCCTTTCCTCGTCGTTTTCCTCGTTTTGTTCCCTCAACAAGACATCTCAAACCATACTTCTTGCTGCTGCACAAAGCTTTGCTAGAACTCTTTAGATTTTTGGACAAGACACAGAAGCATCACCTTCTGTTCTCACCACGAATGCTGCCTGAAACCAATCAATCAACGGAGGGAGGCGTGGACTGACCACGGAGCCGCCCAATGTCTCTAAGTCTATAGGAATATACCATTTCGCCCGCACGCCTCCTCTTCTGCCTCGTGTCTGAGACGCTTGGAAGCTTTAACTGCTCCGTGGAATAAACAGAAACAGGAGGAAGTGATGGGGTGGGGTCTGGCTGCTACAGGACGGAGCTGTGATTTTGTTTGTTTGTTTGTTTTGTTTTGATTCTTTGTTGTTTTGGTTCTTACCCTCAGCTCTTTTCGTCCAGGAAAAATCTTTTGTGTTAAAAAAAAAACAACTGCTTTATCAGAACGACAAGCTGGAAAGTTCTGTGACTGGAACGTTCTTTATTTTCAAAACGTATAAACAGGAGTTGGGTCTGGAATTCGGACGGACGTGACGGACACAAGCACGGAAACGTGCACACACCTGAATCTTGTGACTGGGAAACAGTAGGGCAGAACGTCAGCGCCATCTAGTGGATGGGATAAAATCCACACGTACTATGTACATTTCTACTCTATATATAATCAATTACGTTTCGATCCCGGATTCTTTCTAATGACTACAAAAGCATGTGCTTTCTCATCCAGCGCTGTGAAAAAGGATACACACACACACACACACTCAAACAAAGATACACGTGGAAATGGCTGCTGCTGTTTCTATATACGTTTTCACCTTTTCAGACCCAGTGGTGTCGCCTCTGTAGCCTTATAGAACTCAATGCTCTAAACAAGGGAAAAGAGGCAGTCTGTCACACACACACACACACACACACACACACACACACACTTTTTAGGACTATGTCCAACTTGGTTTCAGCAGGGAAGAGTTAAGTTAAGCTCAATAAGGGTGGTTTTACACTTTGTTTTTTTTTTTGTTTGTTTGTTTGTTTTTTTAAGACGGAATCTCCAGTTCTAACATTTTCTGAGGTCTGAGGAAAATCTGGAGCTTTCTGGTTGATAAGGGATTAGACTTTGGATCGGAAGATCATGAGTTGAAATCTCAGCCTCACCAGTGTGCCACCCCTGGGCCCCTGAGCAAGGCCCTTAACCTCTTTGCTGCTCAGTTGTACGGATGAGATAAATATAAGTCATTCTAGATACGGGAATCCGCCAAAGGCTATTAATGTAATGCAAAGGACTTCTGTTTTCTTGCTAACATCAGGCAAACTGGGTATAGCTGTTATGTAACGTAAGGATTTAAATTCTATATTTCCTTCAGAAATTAGAACGAGAGGGAAATAAAAAGTTTTGATGATGCGCTGTTATAGGAAAGAAAACGCAAAATCTGATGTCGATCATTTTCCCTGGGTTTATTCTGTTTTAGATTTCGAAAGATTGGCTATGAAATATTCTTTCGCTCATCGACCAGAATAACCAGCACTTTCTTGCGACCTGATTGGTCCCGATATTCACTCCTAACACTTCTAAATATTTTTTACAAATGTAAGGTACAGTTGAGGGAAAAAAAAAAACAACAAGTGTAAAAGCACCCTAAGGACGGATCCCGAATGTATCCAGGTTTCATCCTGCTTATTTTTTTTTAAAGGTGTAGTCAGTGATTTCGGTGAAAGTTCTCTGAATCGAGGTGTTTTTAAGGCCCTGGTTTTCAGTATTCCCTTTAAAAAAAAACACAATGATCCCAAGCAAATCTGTTGTAGAAGGCCTGAATGTTGTGCAGAAGTGGGTGTTTTCTGATCAAACAAGGCAGGTTAAGATACAAAAAGTTGCCCTTTGAGCAGATTTCTAGTTGATGCTACAGAATCACAGTCCGTACCTTTAATAGTTATCGGTGACTCACCTGACATGAAAAACGTAACGCGTGTGTGTCAGCATTCCGAACTCGAGGGTGACACGTGGGTGTGCGCTATTCCTTTCCGATGTCATAAGCTAGAGGAACGGCGTGCCGTTCATCACTGAATTACTGGCTTCTACATTCATATGCTAGCAAGACTGGACGGTGGGGCTAGGAAAGTGTAACGTCCATTTTAGAGCAGTGTTAGAATTCGCCTGGCAGGAGAACAAGCCAATCCAATCTAATCCAATCTAGCCCCTATATGGTGTTAGGCTCGGAGTTAGAATGAGAAATGTAGGAAGTTGAGTTGTCTGGTGTTGTTTTTTGGTTTTTTTGAGCGGACGAGGAGAACAGAGAACTCAGAAAGCCGTTTGGTATAAGGAGACACACCAACAGGTGAATTTGTTTTGGGTTTTTTGTGGGGGGTTTTATTTTATTTTTTATTTTTTTACCAAAATGATCTACCTCTCCCATCCGCACATGTATTCAGTACACGATTGTGTTTCATTGGTTCCTTTTTTTTTTCTGATTACTTTTTATTTAAAAGAAAAAACACACATATACACACATACACACTAAACTCTTTCTTATTTATTCCTCTCCAACTTAAATGCTGGACTGTTTACCTCAAGCCTATAGATAAAGGAGGTGTTCCACCTCTTGCCAGTTGACTAAAACCCTGTTTCCTTAAGTTCTGTGCGTAGTGTGTTTCAGCTGCTCGCTGTATGAATTCGGAGACCCTTTTTATTTTTTTTCTCACTCAGTATTAGCTCTCTCCAGTGCCAACTGGCGAAGTATTTGACAACCAAACCAACTATGCTAATTGTGCTAGCTAGACTATTTTCTCGGATGTTCTCGCTGTCGTCCTGCACTCGGACGACGGTGTTATGCTCAGTGTCTGTGGTGTTAAACGCTTTGCAGCCTCTGGTGAACTGATTTAAAGGGTCTGGGGGCCTGCTTGAATTTTTTTTGCTACGCTGCTCCGTCTCTGTTTCTTTCTAATCACACATTCTGTTATGAAACCCTACGTCCATACTAGCAAGCAAGCATGATTTTAGCAACAGGGTGACAGCACGAGGTTTAAAAAAAAAACTTGAGATGGTCTCAATTCTATGCAAATTAGGTATAACGTGATGACGTGGCAAAATGTCTGACTGGAACATTTTCTGCAAAGATGCATATTGCATATAAGGTTAAAAATATGTAAACATGAGCGTGAACATAGACGTTATAAAGGAAATGGAGGGGACATAGGAAAGATCTCTAGGGAGTGTACATAGCATGTAAAGTTAGCATGCGCTGCTAATCTGCAAAACAAAGCTAGCTCACAACCTAGCATTTATAATAAACTACCGCCTTTAGTCAAAGGCCGTCATTATTGTCGTTTGTATCCTTTTTTTTTCGCAGGTCAGCCAGAGTTGTTGCCTGCTAGTGTGTACGTAGGGTACGACAGATATCGCCTTGTGTTCGGTTATGCAGTTAAAGAAAAGAAGAAAAAAAAAAAACAAGGAAACGTCTCAAGCCTCATGTCTACCAAACTCACTCTGATTGTATTTATCATTCACTCACACCTTGACGGATTGGTTCAGTCGTCATGGCATTTGCTGCTCTCCTTCCTGGAGGCTTCCTTGCTGGTTCAATCCTCCTTCTGCTACCTCCGTGACATGTCGGTTTTCACACATACACACACACAACACACACACACACCTAACACCAAGTATCAGCAGTCTCTAGTCTGTAACATGCTCGTGTTTACGGCTCTCTCCTCTTTTCTTTTGGTATTGTGTTATTGTATGATTCTTCTCTTTCGTTTCAAATGGAATCTGCATCTGATCTGATTTGTATTTTTTTTTGGACATCTTCATACTAGCTCAGTTACAGTACCTCTGTGTGCCTAAAACCCAAAGCCTTAGTTTGGGGAGAGTGTCAGGGTTAAAGTTATGAGTTGTAACGCAAGGAGAAATGCAGGCCGGGTCCGAATGCTTCTGCCAAATCACATTTACATAGAAACCTGCACTCCAGAGTGAGACTGATCCACCGGATCTAGGGTTACAGAATTCCCTGGGCTTATCGTTCTGGAGCGCGAACGAACTCTTTTAGTTTGAGAACAAAAACGCAGACTACGCAAAGTTCCATAGTTAAGTCTAGATCATGTTTTTCTATAGGGCAGGGATGCATCGATACCAATAGTTGCAATGTGTATCAGTCTTCTGCATTTACTGAAGATTCACTCGAGAACACATGAAATCATGCAACCGAAGAGGCACTTTAACTTCTTGGAATTCAGCAAGCAAAAACAGTGTCGAGAGAAAAATGGCTCGCAGGTGAATTAACGCTTTAATGCCCCATGTTGTTGTTTAGACTCATCCAATGTCCATCTTTGACAAACCCGCTCTCCATTGCAAAACTTACTGGAGCCGGGCTAACAATGTGAAATAATCTGTCTGATCAAACCAGCGAGACAAACACAAATTTATAAATACCAGTAACCCAGAAATTTATTTATTTAGCAAGTAGTATCGAAAACTAACAACAAAAGGGACTGAAATAAAACAACATAATGGTATCGGTGCATCCGTAATGTAGTCCGGAAGAATCTGCGAATGGTCCAAAGACAAACTCTGGAAGGAAAAGCTCACGAAGCGAAGGAAAGCTGCAGATCCACGCACTCGTCTCAGACAGACATGTGGAAAGACAAAAAAAAAATTCCTGGGGTCAGCTGCCTTATGGTCTTTTTTTTTTTTTTTTTTTTTCTTTTACATTTTTAACCTTATTTTCTTCAAAGCTGTGTGCATTAGATCTGTCTGATACATACACATGTACACACACAAACACACACACACACACACACACACACACATACATACACTGTATATTGTACAGCTGCATGTGCATTCTCTCAGGTACAAAACTGAGCATGGTGTTTTATTATCTGTTTTTTTTTTTGTTTGTTTTTTTGTTTTCAAGCAGAATAGTCGAACATATCTAGGAAACGATAAAGCTTTTCTTACAATGTTAAAGGTTTTTTTTTTCTTACTATGTCATATTCATGCTGCCAATAAGAAAACAAAACCATGCATTCATCCGGTGAAGGTCCGATATGCAATATGTAAGACTTTACCACCTGGCGATTCGAATCGTTCAAACTTATGAACTCAGGCTTTAAAATAAAACATACAAAGACAGAAAACAACCATATATATAAAATATAGAAATACAGTATATATACATTTATATCGCTGTTGTAACATTTGCAGAATGTGGTCATGTGCACAATGTGGATGATGAAGGTTTTTTGCTGAGCCTGACCCGGTTCTGTCTGAGATCTGTCAATTCACTGGTGATGCAGGTGGGTTCTGACTGGTCAGGTTTTCCCCTGAGCCTCCTTTACATTTCTTGTCAGCATAAGTCCAATAAAATAGTGCCTACTGCCAAACTGAACCGTCCGCATTTGTATTCTCAACTCCCAGAATTCAAGGAAACATAATTTTAAGGGTGTAAATGGATTTATCAGGCTAAAAGACTCCAGAAGAAACGGTTCTCAGCTGTACCTTTCCATTGTCGTGGTGTCATATCTTTAGTATAATATACAATTGCTTGTGTAAGTATTACTCGAAAAAGCTAATTAGCGTTAAAGGAAACAGTACCACTGGACAAGCAAAGGTACAATTTAGACCCATTTTTTCTGAGTTTATATAACCAGCATGTCAAAAGTGAGCCGTTTTCTGGATTTCCTGATTACTCGGAGTGGGAGGAAGAGAAAAACCTGACCATTGAGTTCCACCTGGACCAGTTATGGGTGATGTGGATTTTAGTGGACCATTCCAAGCTTTTCAAAAAACAAAGACATCTTCATGAACACTTTGAATGGTCTGGTTTTCTTAAGAAATGGCTCTAAAAATGTCCTGGTATTTAAATGATTACAAAATTAAGGTCATTGATGGAAAGTATGCGAACCATAATTAAAGATGACAAAATGTGTGTCTAAACCAAGGGGAGTTTTTTGGCCGGGTTGCCTGTGAGGGAAAGGATACACCAGGTTGGTGCAGAAAAACTTAAATACAATTTCAGATCAAATGCTCTTGGATCTGTGGAGAATTCTGGAATATTGCAGCAATTATGCAAATTGTTAAATCTGTCTAATCTGTCTTATACATACTGTATATGTATAAATATGTCAAATATTAAAATATTCAGTACTGAAAGACTTTCATGTCCCAAAATCCCTCATAATCATCTTCCTAATTTTTTTTTTTTATGAGTTCACATGCATCACCATCAGTGACTTTAATTTTTCTTTGAACAACTTATCTATTCTAAATCTTGTTTTTTAATCATTCAAAAACTACATATGCAATGTATTCTCTTTTCCTTTATGAGGATTCTGAGCCGCACTGTTTCTGTAGAAATCCAGATCATTGCAAAAGGGTTCACAACTGTTTTTTTTTTCTTTCTCTCTCTCCTAATGCCTGTACAGTTAACTCACATACAGTACATGTATAATCTCATGTGTTCCTACAATCCCAAGCTAATCGACATTAAGCTAAAACAGTCATATAGAGCTTATGTGAAAAACCACGCAGACTCAAAAGTGCTAGGCCTTTGGCTTAACAGTTGTAAAGATATTCATTGTTTGACTCAACTAGTATTGCCATATATTTCCCTAGATTTTGTCTTCGTCCATTTTTGTGTTGATGACTCTGCTACCTTGCTGAAAGTCGCTCCATTACACTTTTTTTGTGCTTTCTATGTAGAAAAAGAAATGTTTGGAGAAAATAAACAGCTGTATATAGTGACGCTAAACTGTGTGGAGTTTATTGTGTGACTATTGTGTGTATATATTATGGACAAATTAACATATCGACAGCCCTCATCAATTCAGAAAAGGTGGAAGCTCAGTGGTTAAGATTTTAAACTTCTGATCAGAAGGTTAGCTTCAAAAATGCTGTCACTGCTGGGCCCCTTGAGCAAGGCCCCTAACCTTCACCTGCTTAGTTATATAAATTAGATTGTTGTAAGTTGCTTGGATAAGAGCCAAATCCTGTAAATGAAATCCTAAACATTACTGACCCCAACAGAAGTTTTTTCAAGGTGCCAGACCCCAGACGAAGCCCACACAGAGAAAGAAAAATGCCTACTACACTATCACTGCGCCACCATGTGGCCATGTACACTTAGAATTCATTTGGGAAACACTTTTTTGGCAGAAATATTTAATATAATACATAAACTGTGAAATCTGATAGATTTGAAATCACAGAAGAATGTTAGTTTAGGTTGTAAATGTAGGCTTCCAGTTAGCATGCTACCGTGTGTGTAAATAAGTGTTATAGTGTTAAACTCGTGTATTTTTCTCTCCCCTGCCCAGTCTAAACAGACCTGACATTAGTTTAGCAAACATGCTAAATATTAGAACAATTAAAGCACTTGCTGTCTTTCACCCAGACGGTTTTCTAGAAGATATATGCAATAACAGAATACCACATCATTAAGAGTCAAAACTGTACCGACAAACTATGTTTGCTTCTTCAGGTCTTCTACTATAAAGCAAGACATACATTATAGGGCCACAGGTTTGTGGAAACCTGAACATCACACTCGTCTAAATAGATATGAGAAATATACTCTATATAAATATACAATAAATATATATTGTACAAAAATGATACGCAGTGTAAATTCAGATGGTATACAGATATATAGAAGATGATCTAGGATTCCTGGTGAATTTACAATGACGTACAGTTATAATTCTATGGAAATTGTACAGATTGGAGTCAAATCAGTAAAGCATTAGTGAGACATCAGTGTTCTACCAGGGTAATGGTGGTGGTTTTGGGGGAAAAAACCCTGAAACTCCTGGTTCTAATCTGAATGTTTTTGTCTCTCCTCCTAGAGTGAAGGAGGATAAACAGTTTATGACTGGGATGTGAGGAGTCCCTGATAATGTTGTGTGCATTTAGCAGACGTCCTTATCTAGAGCGACATTCAATGATCTAATTTATACAACTGGGAATTTGATGGTTAAGGGCCTTGCTCAAGCGCCCAGTGGTGGCATTTGAGCATTGGTGGGATTTTAACTCAACCTTTTGATCAATAGAAAATCATTCATATACCATATACTTATAATCACACTCTTGATGTCACCCAAATGATGATGGGTTCCCCTTTTGAGGCTGGTTCCTCTCAAGGTTTCTTCCTCAGGTCATCTAAGGGAGTTTCTCGCCACGGCTGCTTTTCATGGATAAATACACACCATTCACCTTAACTCTTAAAAATTCTGTTGTGAAAAGCGCAATAGAAATAAACTTGACTTTAGTGAAGGTGCTCAATGGCAGGAAGTTGAGTGCCAGTGATGCACTTGGCGGATTTGACCACCTATTTGCAGAGCTTTACTGTGGATCTGCTGTACCACACTGTGATGGAGTTGGTTAGGATGCTTTTCATGATGCATTGGTAGAAGCTGGTTACATCTCAGGTGGACAGATGAACTTTCTTAAGTCTCCTCAATAACTATAGACGCTGTGGCACATTCCTGAAGATTGTTTAGAAGTTTTTATTAGCACCAACTGGGATGTTTATTGACTTTCACTTTCATTCATTACTCGGGCCTGAAGAATCAATGGAAACCATTGTGAATGAGGATTGCATGGAGGAGCACGCTTACGTGTAGCCACGCCCATACCGGAAGTAACGCAACTTAAGGGGCGGGTGGAGTGGAAAGGGGAGGGGGGTGGAGAAGTAGCTTGTTTTTATTTCTTTGCCCTCGAAGATTTTAATAGAAAACAAACGCACAATGTTTAATCGGTAATGTTTATTTACAGGAAATTGTCGCTATAGTGATTTTTTTTCTTCCCCCCTTTGTTTCTTGCTATGTAGCTGTGCGCGCGTGCGAGTCAGCCGCGGGAAAGTTTGTTTCCCCTTTGATCTCGGACTGTCCGATCTCTCTACATTAACACGATTTCAAGGGTCCAAGTTTCTACAACTTTCGTTTTTGTTTATACGTCGTCTCTAAGCAATTCTGGTGCATGCACGGACGTGACTTCAGGAGGTGAGTATTTGCACTGTTTATTTCTCTTCCCGGTGAGAAATACAAACACGAAATAATTATTCCGGTTATAAATGTTTATTCAGCGTCTATAGATGGAGATATAACCCCCAAAAGTGCACGTGCATCACGTGAGTTTAAACGCTGTGCATGTTTGCTTATTGGAGCACGTGCACGCGCGGTCTTGTAATGTTGTAATAATAAATGCACCCTTAAAAAAAATTAATAAATAAATAAATACACCACTGGACAATCTGAAATTTACATTCACAGAATGATTTATCTAAAGTTTCTATTTTTTACACGTTTTTTAAATGTGCAAAAAAAGAGAGAGAGAGAGAGAGAAATCTGCGTGAATTAAATACAAATAGACTGCACCCGGAAGTGCTTCTATGGGTTCTTCCGGTCTGGTGCCTCAAAGTTATAATTGTATATTTCTTAAAAAAAAAAAAAAAAAGATTTTTACATAAAGAAAAGCATTATCATGAACATAATTAGTTCTTTCTGGGAAACATTTTCTCATAGAAATATAAAATACAAAAACAATAAATTATGAAACATTTAATATAAAAGTTTTTTTTAAGAGTTTTTTCTTTTCAGTCACGTGACATTTGATTGACATGCTGTCACAAGCTTATCTCATTCTTGAGCTCGTCTGTCTGATCAAACCTGTCTGATGATGGTGTTCACTAGATATTTCTCATCAGGTGGAGATTTCATTCATAACATCTTGTGTATAAAAAATGTGTTCCTGATCCAATTCCAGTCTCAGGATGTCTATCTGGAGGTTCCTGGGTTTCTTCCATGCTTTCTAGTTTGCTCCCAGTTCCCACGAACATGCAGCTGTTGCTGTCCTGTACCCAGGACTGGTCCTGTATCCAAAACAACCGTAAAACGGTTCTTCTTCAAGGTGTATGGTTCTGTGAAGAACCTTCAATGAGCCGTTTCAGACGGGTGCTCGAATGTTTTCCTATGAAGGGCCAAAAATTACTTGCTTGATCTCCACAGGCTGAAAGTAGAAGCTGCGTTATACATGTATTATATTAAAATGTTTTGATTTAGAAATAAATACATAGAAACACGACTTTCTAATCTGTGCAACTATTTTATTTATTTATTTATTTATTTTACATTTTTAGTTTAATTAAATTACTATTAATGAATAAAATCGCATTTATAGTGCAATAAAACCTGAATGCAATCATCTGGAAATCTCGTAAATCCGTATTCTACGGCGTTTCTGGCGTATTTATGGATGAATCATGTTCACGCATGCCTCATCCTTTGTTCGATAGAGATTTAACCCGCATCTGTGGATGACATGACAAACTACATTCACAGATAATAATATCTGGAGGTGCTGATGAGCTCATGAGGTGATTTCCATTACAGAATCATGACTGCTTTAAATGGCGTGTCGCTCGAGGGCCTGAAAATCACAGGGCATCCAGTTTAGATTTTCTCCTTGTGCTCCTTTCTGAGATTTCGCCAGATTCTAGTTGCAAAATTTAATAAATTAATTTAAGTTGAAATGTTTCTTTAACTGTTTAATTTACACACTGATTTTTGTTGCCCCGTCCCAACGAAAATTTACCTCAGTTTTTTTATTTTAATTTGTTTTCTATGTAATGTTGTGAATAAAATATTGGTTTCTGTTGATTTGCAAATCATAGCATTCTGTTTTTATTGACATTTTTATTAGGGATGTCCAAATTAGTCAAGACAAGATTATTATTGTCATTTCAACCGTATATAGCTGACTCAGCACAAAGCAAAATGAGACAACGTTCCTCCAGAACCCTGGTGCTACATAAAACGACATAAAGCTACATAACAGAGAGACACAGAGCTAAGGACTTATGTGGTACGTGTCCTCGCCACATAAAATGCATCGTGTGCAACCTGGTGCAGGACAAATGCAATAACGTTAACGCGAATTCACTGATTTTATTAACGTGCGATTAATGCGTTTCTGTCACGCCGTCATTTCATTACTTGTATATCAAAAAGAAACAAATCGCTAAAAATTCGATCGCTAAAACATTTGTTCCACCAAGTCTCAAATCGAGCACCAAAATCCGCCATGACGCACAAGTCCGGCGATTAAAACTGTCCGTGTGAAAACACAGCAAAAGTTCCATTCGTTGTCCTGATGATTTACGTCATTAAAAACATCATAAATTCTTTAAAACCTTTAATTTAGAAGGTATTAATATAAGATACACTTGGAACAGATAAAAATGGGCGATTGAGATAACTCGTCAATCATGCGAATAGTGTCCATGACAGTGTCCCAACTTTTTGGAATTGGGGTTGCATAAGCAATACAGCAACATGCTCATAATATCACTGATCTCTAATGAAAGACATGAATCTGGTGATTGAGATGGTTTGGACATGTGCAGAGGAGGGACATGGGGTATATCAGTAGGAGAATGCTCAGGATGGAGACACCAGCAAAGAGGAAGACCAAGAAGGAGGTTTATGGATGTGGTGAGGGAAGACATGCAGGTTGTTGTTTTAAAAGAGGCAGATGTAGAGGACAGGAGGGTATGGAGACGGATGATCCGCTGTGATCCACTGAAGAACCTTCTTTACACTTAATAATATCTAATGAGGCGTAATTATGATTAATTATTAATTAATGTGAATAACATTTTAGTGCAAAATATGATGGAAATTAATTCTGCTATTTCTTTTTTAACTTGTATGAACTGGATCACAGCTACTGTAAAAAACCCTGAGCTTCATCAAAAACGACCCTCTGCACATGCAGCTATCGATGGAGATGTAGTGTAGGAGCGTTGGTTGTGGCGGCTCGTAAACCTCTAACGGACAATAACTTCCTGTTTTAGTGCTTGTTCAATACTTGGTGATTGAGTGTTCTACTAGAGAGCATGTTTTACTGGCTGTCGCGTGTCTACAGCAAATTACATTTAAGTTCAGTGAAATATTTTCAGAAGTATTGCAGCAATTTTTTAATGTTTTCTTGTTTATTTCTTTAGCTGCCATGTCGTTTACGGTCAAGTCCGAGGCTGAGCCGATGAAAATAACGAGCGCAGATCAGCGAAACGCTGGAGGCGAGCAGGTCAACAAGCCTCTGAAGTCCATGGTGGATCCTTTGCTGCTGACGACGAAGATGCTCACGGGGATGGGGCAGTACGTATGCACCGTGTGCGGTGACATGTTCGCGTCGCTGACTCAGCTGGCCAGACACGTGCAGTTCCACGACCGCGACCGTCCGTTCCCCTGCGCCATCTGCGGCAAGCGCTTCCTGAGCCGGAGCCACCACGACGAGCACCAGCGCGTGCACACGGGCGAGCGGCCCTTCCCCTGCGACCGCTGCGAGCGCTCCTTCACCACGCACCACAACCGCAAGCGCCACCAGATGATCCACGACAAGGAGGAGGCGTACCGATGCCCCGTGTGCGGCATTCTCTTCTGCCAGGAACACCAGCTGGGCAATTTCAGCGGCATCATCCGCGTGCTCAAGCAGCACGAGAACGGGAACCCGGGCAGCGACGTTCGGATCAAAACCGACATCCAGATCGACCCAAATTTTGAAGACGAGCAAGAGGAACAAGTCAAGAGGAGGAAAACGAACAAGCATCAGCATTCCCGTTCGGAAAAATACTATTCCTGGTCTTCCCGAGAAGACGACAGCAGGATGTCGTTCGAATCGGGCGTCTCGCCGGGTCCGTACCTTCAAGAAGTCCGTACCTTAAAGCCTGAAGTGCTGCACAAAGCAACTATAAGGATCAAGAAGATTGCGTATGATATGGAGGTTACCCTTTAAGCTATATTTCAAATGTGTCCTGTTCTACTGTTCGGAATGATTTTCCCGCTTCCAGCACGTTTACACAACCGGATAAAGACGTACAGTGAAACACTGATGTGCAAAGGTTCTCCAAGACCAGGGTTGAAAAGCTGTTCTGTGAACCTGATGATGAACATGTTCTAGAACGAAACCGGTGATGAGCTTTAATTAAGCTGTTAGCTTTGAGGTTTCGTGTTTTTTTTTGTACTGAAGCAGACCAACCTTTATAAACTACCACACTGCTGTGACGCAAACACACGTCAATCGACTGGACTTTTGTCGTAATTTTTTTTTTTGCTGCAAATATTTTGTACCAAAATGATCGCTGATCGTTTTTTCTGTTTGTTCTCATTAACAATGTATTTGACACTTTTATTTTCTCATGTATAAAAAGGATCTTGATCCCTTCTATATGTTAATAAACACGACACTCAAATGTATTTACAAAATACTGACACACAAATAATGTTTCCGTGTGCGTCTTCTTCTCGTTCTTCCTTTTTGTAGCTCTTCATTGTGCAGGGTGAGAGGAATCCGAATAAACGTAGGTGACGTCACTGGTTTGCGTGTTTTTTTCATGTCACGGCGTCATTTTCAATCCCCACAGAAGAAGATGGTGAAGGAAATCAGCTAAATGAGTTTTGGAGACTTTGAATCCAGTCTTATTGTTTCTTCAACAAGGTTCTGATCTCGTCATAGTTTTTATATGATGATGACGTTGCTCTCGAACCTGTAAATAAAACCCACGCCTCATATATTATGAGTCTAAGACAACGCTCTTTCTCCATTGGATATAAATATCTGTCTCTCACCTCAAGTGAAACCAGTTGATATCACCGTTTAAATGAGGGTCTCCACAATCTGAATGCATAAAGGGTCCGAGTCATCAACAGAATCCAGATGCATCCCATAGAGTTGTGCTAAGCGAGAAACTGAATTAGCACGCTGAGAAAAGGCGGAGCTCAAAAGTACAGTATTGGGTCACCTGACCTTTTCATGCTCTGTGGTTATTCTCCAAATTCTTACCACAAAACTGGAGGATCTCAATCGTACAGGACGTCTTTAGATGGCGCTATAATACAATTTTGCATTCGCTTCAACTTGGAAACCAAAACTTGCTCCAGCATGGTGATGCCCCTGTGCACAAAGTGAGCTCCTTGAAGATCTGGTGTACATGCTTTGGAGAGGAAGATCTTGCTGCTGGTGTACATGCTTTGGAGAGGAAGATCTTGCTGCTATAGATCTCTGATCTCATCTAACACCTTTGGGATGAATGTGAACGCTGACTGCACCCCAGGTCTCCTCACCTACATCACTACCTACATAACACCCTTGTGGCTGATGAACACAAATATCCATAAGCACACGACAAAATCTAGTTGAACATCTTCCCAGAAGAGTGGAGGGTCTTAGCAGAGTGAATTGGGACTAAATGTGGAATACAATGCCCAAAAATCAAAACGTACTTATGACCAGGTGTCCCAATACTTTTGGTAATAAAGAACCTGAACTGTTTGGATCTCTAATAAATTCCAGTCATGTTTCCATGATGTTCATGGTCAACTTTATACTTAACTCTTCAGGTTTTAAATAAATTGTCCTGTTGTATTTACAGAACAAATACAATTTAATCACACAAATACGACTATTACAAATGTATTGTTTCTGCTAATAGTTTGTCACTTTTACATCCACTGTTGATTTGGTTATTTAGTGCAGATTTTAGAGAATTAAATGCAATACATAATATGATCTATATCACTATATATATCTATAGTCTATATTGCTTTAGTAGGAGGGGAGATTATGTTCATATCCAGCTAGAAAAATTACATTTTAACCCATTTTACTGTTTATTATCCCAAATAGTGGGTCTGTGTTTTACTGTAAATTAATTACTATACAAGAAACTAAAAGTCCTGGGTGATGAGATTTTTTTAGAGAAATTTTAAATCTTAAACTAACTAAAGTAATTATTTTAAAGTAATGCAAAAAAAACTTTATCTTAACAAATTAATATTTTACACTGCAGCCCAGCCAATGACATTACTTCCAATAATAAAACAAGTGGCCATGGCCAAGGAAAAAGAAGAAGAGGAGGAAGAAGAAGACGAAGATGAGCTGGTCCAGATGGGATTTTCTTTCCTTTTTTTTAGGGTAGATATTAGTTAATATCAATAGTTTAATCAAAATGCACATTTAAGCAATGTAAATTTATTGATTGATTTTATGTGAGTTAAAATTTTAGAGATTATATTTATTTCATATTATTTATTCTGGAATGTGGAAGGAAGGAGGCTCTTATTTTTTCTGAGACAATTCAGGTATTGGACCACTAGAGGGCGCGCAAACACCATATAACCGACTAAATGCTACTTGCGAGTGTAATCGGAGGGACCGTCTACAAAGAGTATGACCTGGGTTAAGCGTAGGATTGCGTTACAATTACAGTTATCTGTAAAGATATCTGATGTACCGTGAGTTACAGTTTAATTTTTGTGGGTGTAGTAGTAAAATATAAGTAGATTTTTTGTGTAAAATTAATTCACATTTTTGTATTAACTCTGTAATACAAATTGTACACTGTAAAATAATTTCATTTGCTTGCATAATGCATTTGTTTTGCTATTTTGCTCTTTAAAATTATTTTAATAAACCAAACAGAAAGTTAATGCTGTCAATAAGCTAAACGTGCTCGTAATCGTCATAAATTGGCAAAAAATATTATTTGTTTTATTTATAATTAATTTTCTGTATACCTGTATTTCAATCTCTGGGACAGTTCAGACATATTTCACTAGAGGGCGCTCTCTCACAGTAAAAGTGGCAATGTCGTGATTGAGTCATTAAGGGGCCGTCTACAAAGAGCATGACCTAGGCAGTGAGTGTATTATTAAAAGTACATTTTAAATGTTATAGAAATGCAGCGTTATTATAGTTTAGATTATTTATGTCTACAGAAATAAACTTGAATTTTAATGAAATGCTCTACTGATCACCACCAGGCCAGAACCTTTATGAGAAATGGGGTTTAAAAAACAAGCTTTCCCTGACCATAATAAAACAGTTTATAAAGAAGAATAAATGTCACTATTGTGATGAGTTGTAAGGTTTTCAATCTGTGCTAAAGTGGAAATGAAATTATCAGATTCAGCGACTTGATTGTTGTTAAATTTGTGATGAACTGTTTTGGATAATCAGAATTCATTGATTGGTTCCCAACAAACTCTGAACCAAGCAGGTGGAAGGGGCAATATTTAATCATTTACAAAAAATAAACCAAAAAACATTTGGTAAGTAAGTGTTAAAATATTTTGTTGATTATAGAAGACGAATAATTTGATATATTACACAAAATTAAAATCTTGAACTACGCATGCGCAATACCGCCGGCTACCACAAATACCCAGAATTCTCTGGGCTGATTAACCAGAATGATTTGCACCTGCCAGGCAGGATACTTAAACCCCAGGCCTGACAGCATCCCCTCGTCACACCTTTGTAGAGATGTGGCCGGTATGGTATTTCAGGGCTTTTAGAGAGGAGAGGAATTTCGAAAAAAAAACGTCAAAAGCAGAAGAATGAGAAGAGAAAAAAAAGGAAATGAAAGCTGTAAAGCAGTGTCAGAAACAAAAACAAGTATTGGACAAGCATGTGCGTCACAACCAGAAAAACTAATTAAGACACGTTTCTTGAAAGCTGATCTGCTTTTCTCTAAACTGTGAACACAAAACCTAATTCTCAAGCAACATTCCCAAAACCTCAGACTCTTCTTGCAAAACCAAACTTTCACCTCAAAACAGTTTAATCTGTGCTCAAATCTGAGCTGTTGTCAAATCGTGCCCCGAGTCAATCAAAATTAAAATCACTACTGAACAGTCACTGAACGCTACTTAGAAAAATAGAAAACACAATGTTCAGGACATGAAGCTGGATAGATAAAGGTTTATTGTTCACTGTAGGCTAAATGCATGTTGCAAAACAAAAAAAAACTCAAGTACAAAAAGACAAAACAGAAATCTTGTGCATTTACACGTAGCACTTGTTAAAAACAAAACAGAAATCTTATGCGTTTGCCTGTTGTGTACAGTAAACCCATGTAAAAATAAAATACAAAAATATACAAATAAGTGCATTACTCAGCCCAGCATCATGTCTCCGTACTGGATCAGGCCACAGGACTTCATCCACATCACAGGCCACATTTTGTCTGGCCAGGCAACAGGGGAAAAAAAAAAACCCTGGCATGCTGTATCCAGGATTGGGATGCCTCCACACCTATGTCACCACAGGCCAGTCTCATGGCTTGTAGAAGATGTACCCTGGTGTAATTTTGCTGTTTATATACCTTCCACTGACATGAGGAAAATAATTCCTAAATGGGTTTTAGGAAAATGGAGTACGGTGGAAAGCAAAGATTGATAAAACCTTGGTTCATATTGAACCACTCTCTAATCTGGAAGGCTCTGAGAAAACACACATTGTCAAACAACATAGATGGGATGCTCATCCTGCTGCCCTAACAGAGCATCTCGCATGTGATTGAGGAAAATGAGGAGCTGGTGTGTGTTGTAGGTACAGTATTACAGTAATTGCTGTCAACATTTACATACTGTACTATAATGTCAAAAAAGATAATTACCTGTTCTCTTCCCTAAATCTTCAGATTATGGTGGACACAGTGAATCTACTGATGTTTGGTTGTACCCTTTGTTCAGCCTCCCTCATGCTCATACCATGGACAAGAACATGGTCAATCACAGTAGCTCTGATTTCATCAGATATTACTGTTCTTTGTCTTCGCTGACCACCTCAACCTCTTCTCACACAAACTCTTTCTCTCAGATTTCTATCCATTGTAGGGTCTCACAAACTAGTGCTCTCTGAACTGGCTTACTATATATGTTCCCTCACACCATTGTTGTGTTCAAGTGGTGACACTTGTGTTTGACTTTTGTCACCTGTGCTCACCATTATGCATCTATACATTATATGTATAGATATAAGTATAGTATAGATCTTTTGATTTTGACATTATAATACAATATAATACACTTTTGAATATGCAGAGTGAGAGACAGATTTGTGAAAGAGATAGAGACAGAATGACAGACTAATATATATATAAAGAGAGAGAGAGAGAGAGAGAGAGAGAGAGAGAGAGAGAGAGAGAGAGAGAGAAATGGCAAGAGACAGATGGAGTGGGAGACAGACAGAGTAAGAGTCAGACAGAGAAAGACAGCAGACAGAGATATAGACAGTGAGTTAGAGACAGACATTATGAGAGATGGAGACAGAGACAGGCAGATTGAGAGACAGATTGCAAAAGAGATAGAGACAGAATGAAAGACTGGTGTGTATATATATATATATATATACAGAGACAGAGGGAGAGATAGAGCGAGAGACAGAGAGACCGTGCGAGAGAGAGAGAGAGAGAGAGAGAGAGAGAGAGAGAGAGAGAGAAAGAGATTTATATGATTATATGAATTTGAGATACAAAATTACAAAAAGCTATTTACAATATATATGTAGACACACTTATAAAGACCATTTTAATCACCACATTACTATAATGTCAAAAAAGGTAATTACCTGTTCTCTTCCCTAAATCTTCAGATTATGGTGGACACAGTGAATCTACTGATGTTTGGTTGTACCCTTTGTTCAGCCTCCCTCATGCTCATACCATGGACAAGAACATGGTCAATCACAGTAGCTCTGATTTCATCAGATATTACTGTTCTTTGTCTTCGCTGACCACCTCAACCTCCTCTCACACAAACTCTTCCTCTCAGATTTTTATCCATTGTAGGGTCTCACAAACCAGTGCTCTCTGAACTGGCTTACCCTATATGTTCCCTCACACCATTGTTGTGTTCAAGTGGTGACACTTGTGTTTGACTTTTGTCACCTGTGCTCACCATTATGCATCTATACATTATATGTATAGATATAAGTATAGTATAGTTCTTTTGATTTTGACATTATAATACAATATAATACACTTTTGAATATGCAGAGTGAGAGACAGATTTGTGAAAGATATAGAGACAGAATGAGAGACTGATATATAAATAGAGAGAGAGAGAGAGAGAGAGAGAGAAATGGCAAGAGACAGATGGAGTGGGAGACAGACAGAGTAAGAGTCAGACAGAGAGAGATATAGACAGTGAGTTAGAGACAGACATTATGAGAGATGGAGACAGAGACAGGCAGATTAAGAGACAGATTGCAAAAGAGATAGAGACAGAATGAAAGACTGGTGTGTATATATATATATATATATACAGAGACAGAGGGAGAGATAGAGCGAGAGACAGAGAGACCGTGCGAGAGAGAGAGAGAGAGAGAGAGAGAGAGAGAGAGAGAGAGAGAAAGAGATTTATATGATTATATGAATTTGAGATACAAAATTACAAAAAGCTATTTACAATATATATGTAGACACACTTATAAAGACCATTTTAATCACCACATTTTCAGTGTAAAGCCGCTTTGAGAAAATGTTGTTTGTTAAAAGTGTAATATAAATAAAAATTAATTTAGTTAAATAATGCAGGAAAAAATATAGATAAGAAAATTGTCATATTGTTCTTGAAAACGCTTTCAAGAGTTATAAAATAGATGTAAAATTTGTAAATAAAAATATAAATAAAAATGTAAATCCTATTTAATGACATGTTCTTCTCTTTACGTCACAAGACGTGTCTCATGCATGGGTTTAGAAGAAAGGATGTACTGAGTCTTTGGTCCTTGCTGGTTCAGTCTCCTCCACTGAGAGATGAATATCTACAAACACACCAAATACATTTAGTTTTTATTTTTATGATACGTAATCAGTAAAGTAATTAATGCTAAAATTTATTATAATTTATTATTGTACTCCAGTTGATTGTAAGATTTTGCAAAACAACGATTGGTTCACATATTTTTTCATCTCCAACATTAAATACAAGATGATGCTCAATGTATTGAATAAAATAAAAAATTTACACACTATAACGATGATTAAACAATAAAATTACAAACCTCCATCTTCTGACTCAACTGGGTCTTCTGGCTCTGCAAAGTAATCAAATAGATGTTTTTAAACAAATTTTTATTAGAATTGTGTGTTATTTGTGTGTTAAGTGGTAAATGATTTATATGTATTTGTGGACCAACGTTTGTGGGAACTTGAGCATGAGATTAGCGTGTTTTCTCTGTACAGTGTGTGAGGCTAAAACCTAAAGTGTGTAAATTTATATGTTTTGTTTGATAAAAAAAAAAAAACAAACTCGAATGATTAGAGTTAAGAAGATTCTGAATGGTCCCACAACTGAAACAATTATACATGCAGTCAACATGTCGGCATGTAGTTATGAAATAATAGAAATATATTTTACAACTGAATTTCTAACTGTAAGTCTCAGATTGTAATCTTTCTGGAATTCTTTGTAGATGTTCAGACTTTAAGTCGTGCATTCTTTATTATTTAAGTCTTTTAAAATAAATACATTTAGATTTCAGACACGTTACAACCCTTCTGTTGTATATGTATACATAAATATAAATATAAATATAAATAATAGGAGTGACTGTGAAACACACCTCCACATGAAAACACGTTCACGAGCATCTTGTAGATCCCACACAAGCAGCTCAGTGCTGTACGACATGCACCTAAATCAAACAACAATGAACAAAATCTACTTTTTCCAATAGTCGTTTTTTACAAACTTAATGTATATTTGTTTATTTGCCTGAGGATGATGCATCTTTTACTCATGTATCTAAACCTTTTATTCATTCATCTCGCTCATGAACCCAGAACAATGATCTTACCGTCACATATGTCGTGAGGAAGTCTGTCCATATTCAGTGAGCACTCAAAGACAGAAATGAGTTCTTGTATTTAGGTGAGAAGAAAGTCGTGCATTCGTCTTGATGTTGAAGTGTTTTGAAGTAGCAAACAGCAGTTTCCCAAATCATTGGAATTCAGGGATCTTTCATGAGCGTTCGGAGCTTTTATGTTGAGCCTTCACGTTGCTCCGCCCAGGGTGCATGACGTTTAGGAGCACGTCATAAACTTGGTATAAAAATCGCTCGAGAACGGTTGCGGACTCATTTACATTTTGCTTAGGTGCGCACTTTTATTTTCTTATGAACAAGGTTGGTTGTCTTCACTCTGACTCATACTTGAACCGACTACTACAAAACAAAAAGTCATCCACTGACTTCTGCATGTTTTAAATACAACAGAAGCAGGGGTTTATGGAGTATTTATAACCTGCTGGTTTGATATTAAGAAATACAACAGGGACTGTTTTTGTGTAGATTGTTTTTTCTGGGTCTGCAAAGTGATCAAAAGTTTAAAAAACAAATTTTTATTAGGATTGTGTGTTATTTGTATATATATATATATATATATACATATATACATATACAGTATATATGGACCAACGTTTGTGGGAACTTGAGCATGTTTTTTCTGTACAGTGTATGAGTCTAAAACCTAAAGTGTGTTAGTTTATACATGTTTTGTTTGATAAAAAAAAAAAGGTTTGGGGTTATTGTGTTTATTAAGTGTTCTGCAATAATATTAAGCGTTTGACATTTAATGTCACTGTTTTTGGTGTAGATATTAATAAATATTCTTCATAACAACAGAGATTTTCTGGTATTCTGTAAAACTACAAGCACATCTTCATGAATAAATGAATAATTGAATAATTGACTTAAAGTAAGTAGGCCAATACAGTTTGAGTGAGTGTTTGAGTGAGTGTTTGAGTGAGTGTTTAAGTGAGTGTTTGAGTGAGTGTTTGAGTGAGTGTTTGAGTGAGTGTTTGAGTGAGTGTTTGAGTGAGTGTTTGAGTGAGTGTTTGAGTAAGTGATTTAGTGAGTTCTCTGTGACTCTCTCCTTCAGTCCCACCAATGACACAATGCTCATTTTGTTGCTTTACTTTCACTTTCATTTTTTTCTTATCGCTTTAATGTTCATTTTAATAAACAGTTTTATGTTGTTTTCACATTCAGTAAGGTAGATCTTTATATTCAAGAACAACAACAAAGTAAGAAAAGCAAGCTTACTGTATTTTAATTTAAGAATTTAACTTTTAACAATTTGGATTCTCATTTCCTGCCTCGACGGTGGTCGAACAACCGTGAAACACTGATGAAGTGTTTATAAATAGTCTCCAATAAAACATCTATCTCAATACTAAGTTAACTGTATTTTTTCGATATGTGCCTTTTATTTATTAATTAATGTGTTTTTGTTTGTTTGGTTTTTTTTTTTTTTTGTTTTTTTTTTGAAGACTATTAGTTTTGGTGTTTTTGCTACTCGAAATTTCCATCGCACTTCCCTTTTTTAGATCATTTTAAAACAATAACATGAGCCCCAATGTGTTTCTTAAAGTTTTATTTTAATTAAATTGATAAACCAGAACAGCTTTAGTGTGGTAGAAGCTCTCATTAGACCTTTTCCTTTTCTCTAAATGTTCTAGTCGCATGTCGGTAAAGATCCGGAAACTCAGCTCAGGACTACAGTTTTGCGCTCCGACACGGAAACAGACATGTTTAGAGACTGAAGATCAGCTGTGTCTCAGCTCTTTTTTAAAGCAAGATTAAGTCGATTTGTTCGTCTGCTATTAAATCAGCAGCAGTTGAGAAACATTTTAAGGACAATAGTTTCATGAGCAGGAAATGAAATGTTTGAGTTCAACTGTACAGTAAACTATGATAATAAAACGTTTAATGTAAATCCAGTAGAACAAAATAGTAGAAGTACAAACACTTTTGTTGTAAGTACAATAAAAGATGCAGGTGAATGAATCTGTGGCTCGGAATATCCATGTTGTTTTAAGCGGTGATGTCGGATACTCGTTGATGTCGGATACTCGGTGATGTCGGATACTCGGTGATGTCGGATACTCGGTGGTGTCGGATATTCGCTCGACGGCTGAAACGTTCGCATGAATCCGACACGATTTTGTTCAATGAAGATCCAAAAGTTCCTCTTTCGATTTGCAACGGGGCGCGGTTCAAGTTTTCACCCCACAGCAGTGGTGATAGGAGGCTGAAGGCTTTTGGCTGAAAAACCTCCGAGCCTTTCTTTTCACGTCATGTATACGTCCTGGAAACGCAATGGGGAAAGGCGGTCTTACATCAACATGACATTTACCCGGTAGATCCAGTCATTTACTCTATAAACGCATCAGTCCTTCATTGAGGCTGCATTTAAAATATGAGAATCAACTTTTTCGGGTGTAGAAGATGAACATTCCTACAGAGACACTGCGTGATTTCAGAGGTACGTCGATACACGTCTCATGAAGTTTTTTTTGTGCTTTTCGTGATTTTTATGAGATTTTAGAGCTTTTAGTCTGCAACCCTTCCCGACAAAAGCTCTGTTAGATAGATGATAGATAGATACACTTCGCAATAGTGCAGTCAGGTGGGAATTTGAGACCCTGCACATCAGATGCAATAATGATCTATATACGTATGATTAATGTTTTAAACTTCAGAACACTTTCAGCAGGATGATTCTTCAGCTCCTCTGTGATCAACACTATTGGAAGTCTTTCCTGCAGACTGCAATAAGACCTTATTATAACTCTGCTTTATATCAGGAGGCAGGTTTCCTTCTCTGACATCAGTCTATATAGAGATTCTGTTCTTTTCTGTATTAACAATAATGTTAATCTGTTAAAATCTCATCAATGCACCTCAATCAACAGTCTCGTAGGTTGTCTATCTGATGGCACCGATATGATCATGTATTATTATTATATCATTTTATTAATATTGCAACTTACTTGTGCACCTTAGTTACTTGAGATACCACGGGTAGGTGTTCTCCATTATGTTAAACAGTTTGTGTAGCATCCTTCTCCTTTTCCACTACCAGCTCCCCAATATTGTAGCCTTTTAATGAGCTTGTTGAATTTTTTTGCTTTGTATAGAGATTTTAAGGGAATTTACACACACACACACATTTGGACCAACACACTCCTGTTTCTGTTTATTCTGTTCCTTCTGCTCGCATCTTTCTGAAATCCAACACCTGTGTTCGTATGTTAATCCTACATGGATGGACAGTGAATTCCTCGATATCGACTGATATCACTCCCTTACAGAGTACAGAATCACTCTGCATTAATATAATCTATTAGAAACCGTTTCCCTTCTCAATATTCCCTCGACCTCGGTGTCACTGATCACATTGGCAGTTTGGTTTTCAACAGATAGCTATGAGAAAGTGGGATTCCGGAACATTTCTTCGTTCTGTTCACCGACAAGCAAATATACACAGACCCGTGTTTTTAGAAGAAGCAGAGAGAGAGAGAGAGAGAGGGAGGGAGAGAGAGGAGAGGGAGAGGGAGGGAGAGAGAGAAAGAGAGAGGGGAGAGGGAGAGGGAGTGAGAGAAAGAGGGATGGAGAGAGAGGAGAGGGAGAGGGAGGGAGAGAGAGGAGAGGGAGCGATTTGATTTGCCGGATGCAAGTTCATGCGGTCTTATAACTTGTTATAAATTGTATATTATAAGTTGTATAGATCAATACTGAACAGAAATGGAGCACACATACCTGACTGAGTTTTATAAACAAGCTTTATGAATAATCAGACCACAAACATAACTTAATAATATTCAACAAAACAAGTTAGCAAGCACAGTGTGTGTGTGTGTGTGTGTGTGTGTGTGTGTGTGTGTGTGTGTGTGTGTGTGTGTGTGTGTGTGTGTGAGTAAACACAAATGTTTTTAGCCGCAGAAAAATGATGTTACTTAACCCACTAAACCGCAGACAAATGATGTTCACTCAATGTAAACCGCCAACGCATTGTGGCGCACGACGACACACGAGCGAGTAATTGTGCGATTGTTTAGTAACTCTCTCTATAAGTAGTAACTCGACTCTATAAACGCATCAGTCCTTCATTGAGGCTGCATTTAAAATATGAGAGGCAACATTTTCGGGTGTAGAAGATGAACATTTCTACAGAGACTCTCTCTCTACATTTCTATAGAGATTTTAAGGGAATTTACAGACACACACACATTTGGAACAACACACTCCTGTTTCTGTTTATTCTGTTCTTTCTGCTCGCATTTTTCTGAAATCCAACATCTGTGTTCGTCTGTTAATCCTACATGGATGCACAGTGAATTCCTCGATAATCAATAGGAGATCTGTTATTTCAGAGTCTGCACACTCCGGGGGGTGTTCAGCAGTTTTCCACTTTTTGTCTGTGGTCTGGAGAATGCTCCTGAACATGTTCTCCTGTAGAGGTTTGTGTCATTTATTTCAGGGAATAAGGCGTAAAACACAGATACGGTTTTATGATTATTATATAATAAGTTCAGTGCAATAGTTAATTGATTTCTTGAGATTTGTCTCCTATTTTTCCATCGTATTCATCCGTGTTTTTGGTTCTAGATCAGAGGTGTTACAGGAACCCAGTGCAAGAGAGTTCAGCAGGGTTTGATCAAGGTCAGCTTATTTACATTTCGTTTACACAATTTTTTCCCTCCATACAGGAAGGCTTCAGTGAATTATTGCAGTTACAGGTTCATGCAACAGGAGGACTGGATACACAGTTGTTAGTTTGGAACTTGATTTATGGAGGAGGAGGGGAAAAGTAAAAAATCCCAACATCAGGTCAATTCAACATCAGCTTTTGTTCAAGAAGAGACAATTCATGATATTTTGTGCCCCTTGTGCTTCTTTACATTGTGTGTGGAAAAGCACTAACTTTCACTATTGATGATGAGTCCTGCACACTTTTGCTCCTAAGGATGATGGCTCTTCTCCTTGGTTTTTCATTATGATTTTATTAAAGGTAAAATTTCTCTGCTTCTAGATGGTAGTTCGTCAGTGCAGACTGAAGCATCGGGGACCCGAAGTTCAGTGCGACCTTTCTTCTCTACAGATCCATGAAAGACTTCCAGTGTCGTGATTTGTACCGAGCAGATCATTTTCTCCAATTCCAAACAGGAGATTTTCTTAAAATATAATATTGATTTTCTTTTTTTTTTTTTTTT
>MU579904.1:5745079-5760079 GCA_024362625.1 Silurus asotus
GGGGGGGGGGGGAGGAGAAAGAGAAAGAGAAAGAATGACATCTAAAAGCTCGGTAGTGAGCAATGGGGCTCATTCTCGTTTTCCTCATTAAAGTCATTTACTGACAACATTATCAAAGTTTTGTCCTTCTGTCTAATTGTGTGTCCAAGTGTAATTTTTTCAGTCAGTTATTTATTTATTTGATTCTTTCTTTCATTTTTATTTATATTTATTGACTTGTACTTGTATTTATATTTTATTCTAAATCTTCACTGTAATAAAGAGCTATGAGCAGGTCTCCAGCAAAGTCAGGATTTTGATTTTCTAATAAAGTGACTACTGTTTTATGGATTTATTTATTTATGTGTTTATTCTTTATAAAAATTGTAAGTAAACGCTAAATGTTTGTAGTGATTGAGCTCTAAATCGGTACCGAGATTTTCAAAATCCGTACTAGAATCTCGGGTATGAAGCCGCCTTAAAATCCAATATATAGTCCTCCGTTTCTCTGCTGGTCCTCAGGAGCAGCTCAGTTTGGAAACTTCAACACAGATTTCACTTTTCGCAATTTCCTCGAACGTCGTTGGAATAAAACTAAACCGAAATGGAGCCAACATACCTGGTTATGTTTTATAAACAGAACCTTCCACATTTTAGTGAAACTCAAAGAGAGAAAAGGCAGCGGATACTGCTGGCTCTGACACGAGCTGAAGCAGAGGAGCAGAGGATCATCTCAGATCTACATCACCAGATGCTCCTGTCCCTGAACCTTAGTGACGCCGGCGACCCTTTTACATTCGCGAAGCTGCTCCAAAACGCGTGTGAGGGCTGGTTGCTGCCTCGAGAATTTGAGAGCTGGTTGCTGCCTCAGAAATGTGAAGCCAGGCGGTTTATCGAGCCGATAATAATGGAGCTGTTTCTCGCAAGACTTCCAGAACAGACTGCCGGATGGACTCGATACCAGCAACCAGCAACGTTAATCGAGGCCGCCTACTTGGCATCAAAACATCTGACGTGTCACAATGTCTCCTTCCTGATCTGATCTCATGCCCATTTAAGGAGATGATCAGAAAGCACCTCGGGTGAATGTGACGAATGTCACGTGCGCGCTCGCCTGTTTAAAAAAAAAAGATCTACTCTTTTCAATAACGATCAACTTATTTTATTTATTTTACTCTGATTTCGTATCAAAACCTATTTCTTTTTTCTGCTTTCTTATTTATCTTTTACATTGTATTTTAAAAGTGTGTATCAATAATCTTCATTAAACATATTTTTCAATACTCAGTAAACTGTATTTGTATTTTTTTATCTGTGCCTTTTTATGATTAATTAATGTATTTATTTGTTTGTTGGTTTTTTCTGAAAGAAATGGTCTGACTATTAGTTTTGGTGTTTTTGCTTCTCGGATGTTCCATCACACTTCCCTTTTTTAAGATCATTTTAAAACAATAACATGAGCCCCAATGTGTTTTTTTAAAGTTTTATTTTAATTAAATTGATAAACCACAACAGCTTTAGTGTGGTAGAAGCTCTCATTAGACCTTTTCCTTTTCTCTAAATGTTCTAGTCGCATGTCGGTAAAGATCCGGAAACTCAGCTCAGGACTACAGTTTGCGCTCCGACACGGAAACAGACATGTTTAGAGACTGAAGATCAGCTGTGTCTCAGCTCTTTTTCAAAGCAAGATTAAGTCGATTTCTCTGATATTATTTACCTGCGTGTATCTGTTCTAAAACAAACACTAAATGAAGAAACCAACGACATGAAAACAAACATTGTTCATCTGCTATTAAATCAGCAGCAGTTGAGAAACATTTTAAGGACAATAGTTTCATGAGCAGGAAATGAAGTGTTTGAGTTCAACTGTACAATAGAACGTTTAATGTAAATACAGTAGAACAAAATAGTAGAAGTACAAACACTTTTGTTGTAAGTACAATAAAAGATGCAGTTGAATGAATCTGTGGCTCGGAATATCCATGTTGTTGTTGTAAACAGTGATGTCGGATACTCGGTGATGTCGGATACTCGGTGATGTCGGATACTCGGTGATGTCGGATACTCGGTGGTGTCGGATACTCGGTGGTGTCGGATACTCGGTGATGTCGGATATTCGCTCGACGGCTCAAACGTTCGCATGAGTCAGACACGATTTTGTTTCATAAGGATCCGAAAGTTTCTCCTTCAAGTTTCAACGGGGCGCGGTTCAAGTTTTCACTCGACGCCGGAATCATTTCTTTACTCTGTTTAACCACAGACAAACGTACACAGAGCCGTGTTTCAGAAAAGGCGGAGAGAAAGAGAGAGGGAGAGGGAGGGAGAGAGAGAGAGAGAGAGAAAGAGAGGGAGAAAGAGAGAGAGAGAGAAAGATTTTTTTTTTTGGGGGGGGGGGGGGGGGGGGGGATTATTAATTATTATTAATTACTAATTTGGGCTTCAGATATTTTAATATAAAAAGTTTGCTGGAACTCTTCTATAAAATTCTAGAAGCTCGCGCTCTACTTTGCCGGAAGCAATTTCATGCGGTCTTATAACTTGTATATTATTACTCTTATATTTTTTCTTGTATATTAAAACTTGTATATACCAATACTGATTAGAAATGGAGCACACATATCTGGCTGAACTTTATGAACAGTACGTTTGCAATGTCCGTGAATCTCTACGAGATCAACGTCGGGCACTGCTGGTTCTGATATTAGCAAAGACAGAGCAGCAACAACGGCTCCAGAACTTCATGTCGGAGCTACATCGCCAGAGGTTTCTGTCCCTGACCCTCACTGAGGCTGGCGACCCTTTTACATTTGCAAAGCTTCTCCAAATCGCATGCGAGGGCTGGTTGCTGCCTCAAGATCCTGAGGCCAAACGAAACGTCGAGCTGTTAGTGATGGAGCGGTTTCTCACAGGACTCCCAGATCAGACCGACGTTTGAATTCGACGTCATCAACCAGCAACACTAGTCGAGGCTGCTCACTGGGCAACAATCCACCTGACGACTCTCGCAGTCTCTCCTCCTTAACTGAATCTCATTACTGGTTCAGGAGACGAGCAGGACATGTCCACTGTTGTACATAACGATCAATTTATTTGATTTCTTTACTCTGATTTCGCACCAGAACCTATTTCTTTTTCTGTTTTTCTGTTTTCTTGTCTTTTTTTCATTGTCTTTTAAAATTGTTTCTCAATAATCTTCAATAAAACATCTTTCTTAATCCTTAGCAACCTGTAATTGTATGTATTTGGATCTGTGTTCAACTGTACAGTAAACTATGATAATAAAACGTTTATTGTAAATACAGCAGTACAGAATAGTAGAAGTACAAACACTTTTGTTGTAATTACAATAAAAGATGCAGGTAAATGAATCTGTGGCGAATATCCATGTTGTCGTTACAAGCGGTGATGTCGTGTGTGTGTGTGTGGGTGTGTGTGTGTGTGTGTGTGTGTGTGTGTGTGGGTGTGTGTGTGTGTGTGTGTGTGTGTGTGCGTGTGTGTGTGTGTGTTAATACAATCCATTTGAAACTGTTTTAAATATAGATTGTGTTCTTTTTTGAACCTTTTTTATTATTCCCTGAACTGTGGGTAAACCAGCCGCACTTGTCTTTGTGTTGCACATCTAATCGATATAAAGACGCTTCAGAACAGGGTTTCCGTTGAAAAAAAAAAAAAAAATCCCAAAAAGACATAAAAAAAAAATTCTAAACCTCAGTGCATTTTCAATCGTTTTCCACGCAGGCCCGGCGTGTAGCGTTTTGCACCGGCAAGCACTACTCACATTTTCTTCAGGAAATGTCCCATTCTAGTTCTTATTTACAGTGTCTCTGTCTGTTATATTCTTAAATCTCATCTCATTTTACCGTGTGAGTTTTCGACAAAAGTAAAGGCAAAATCCCTCCAAGCACAAGTGGATCTTCAAGCATGGTTCATATTGAAACACTCATTAAACATTTTTATCTTGTAGGTTTGCTTATTCATTTAAACAATTCTTTTTAGACATGAGCGTTTCGGATTTTCAAGATGCACCTGGTTTAACTGGGTACTTTCATTCTGAATCTGCTGCTTCACTCGACTGATTTTTATATGTTTATGTACCCAACGGTAGGCAAACAGACTGGAAACGCCCCGGGGTTGCTGGGGAGGGGTGGTGGGGCTTGCATCGTAATTTTTAAATATGAGAGGGAACTTTTTCGGGTGTAGAAGATGAACATACCCACAGAGACTCTACATGATTTCAAAGGTACGTCGATAAACGTCAAATGAATAAACAGGTTTTTTAGTGCTTTTTGTGATTTTATGAAGTTTTGGAGCTTTTAGT
This sequence comes from Silurus asotus, assembly GCA_024362625.1. Classification (NCBI taxonomy): domain Eukaryota; kingdom Metazoa; phylum Chordata; class Actinopteri; order Siluriformes; family Siluridae; genus Silurus; species Silurus asotus. Next base: position 5,749,377 of record MU579904.1, read on the forward strand.
CTGCAACCCGTTCACGACAAAAGCTTTGTGTCATCTCAAGTAACTATAGTGCACAAGTAAGTTGTAATATTGATAAAATGATAGAATAATAATACATGATCATATCGGTGCCATCAGATAGACAACCTAAGAGACTGTTGATTGAGGTGCATTGATGAGATTTTAACAGATTAACATTATTGTTAATACAGAAAAGAACAGAATCTCTATATAGACTGATGTCAGAGAAGGAAACCTGCCTCCTGGTATAAAGCAGAGTTATAATAAGGTCTTATTGCAGTATTCAGGAAAGACTTCCAATAATGTTGATCACAGAGGAGCTGAAGAATCATCCTGCTGAAAGTGTTCTGAAGTTTAGCAGGTGTTCGCCATGATGGTTTGGATGGAACAGTTCGAGTAGCATCCTTCTCGTTCTCTACTACCAACTCCAAGAACTCCCCAATATTGTAGCGTTTAAATGAGCTTGTTGAATTTTTCTGCTTTGTATAGAGATTTTAAGGGAATTTACAGACACACACACACATTTGGAACAACACACTCCTCTTTCTGTTTATTCTGTTCTTTCTGCTTGCATCTTTCTGAAATCCAACATCTGTGTTCATCTGTTAATCCTACATGGATGGACAGTGAATTCCTCGATAATTAATAGGAGATCTGTTATTTCAGAGTCTGCACACTCCGGGGGGTGTTCAGCAGTTTTCCACTTTTTGTCTGAGGTCTGGAGCATGCTCTGGAACATGTTCTCCTGTAGAGGTTTGTGTCTTTTATTTCAGGGAATGAGACGTAAAACACAAATACGGTTTGATAATTATTATATAATAAGTTCAGTGCAATAGTTAATTGATTTCTTTAGATTATCTCCGATTTTTCCATCATATTCATCCGTGTTTTTGGTTCTAGATCAGAGGCGTTACAGGAACCCAGTGCAAGAGAGTTCAGCAGGGTTTGATCAAGGTCAGCTCATTTACATTTCATTTACTACATTTTTTTTAATAATCCTTGCTTGCAAACATGAGTGATTTTTTACTGCCTGGACAAAAAAGTCCCACAGTAAACCCTAAGCATGATGAGTGCATCACTTCATCCAACTCTCTTCTTAACTTGATGAACCCATTACTCTAGAACAGGGTGAATCTGAACTCATCAGATCACCTTTTCTTTTGTCCAGTCTTTTTTTTTTTTTTTTTTTTCACAAAAAACCTTCATAGTATTTTGTGCCTCTTGTGCTTCTTTGTAACTTTCACGATTAATCGTGAGTCCTACACACTTTGGTTTCTAAAGATGCTCGCTCATCTCCTTGGTTTACCCACAATATTACAAAATATGTCTTTCCTCATGGTTGTGAAATAATTGTGAAGCTACTCAATGCATCTGTTAGGGTTAAATATCCAGAGGAATTTTCTCTACCGGTTTGTTAGTTATATGCAGGTCTTTTTCGGCCAGGTAGTGTATGATGGAGATGCAGTACTGAAACATTAGACTCTTAATAGACATTTAGATTTTATTAAAGGTAAAATTTCTCTGCTTCTAGATGGTAGTCTGTCAGTGCAGACTGAAGCATCGGAGACCCGAAGTTCAGTGCGTCCTTTCTTCTCTACAGATCCATGAAAGACTTCCAGCGTCGTGATTTGTACCGAGCAGATCATTTTCTCCAATTCCATACAGGAGATCTTCCAAAAATATAATATAAACATTTTTAAATATATTTTAAGGTGGTTCTTCTTTCTTTAACCCACCACCACCGAAGCCCGCCTTAGGTGATTTTTATGTGCAGCCATCTGATTGTGGAACTCATAATTACACGGTTAGAAACTTTCTCTCTCTCTCTCTCTCTCTCTCTCTCTCTCTCTCTCTCTCTCTCTCTCTCTCTCTCTCTCTCTCTCTCTGAGGGGACGCTGTATTTCAGAATACACTGTGAATGCAGTCTCGTGGAAAAATCCGTTACAAACGACTCATTTATATTACATTGTCATGACAGAAATGCCTCTTTAGACTGTGATCTGGCGCCCTCTTCTGGATAATAGGAGATCAACAAAATAAACCTCGTATCTTTATTATTTAGGTACTGTTTAGGTTACAGCTACACATTTCTGTTCTTGTTGTCATGCCTATATAAACAAACAAATAAAATACAAAGAATAATTATTTAAATGGAAGTAAACCTTATATAATTATATTTTGTATATAAACTGGTGAATAATTTGAAATAATAATCACAATCTTACTACATACATACATACATACATACATCACAGTCACTGCTCCAGCAGGTTAATGAACACCAATTGTCTTCATTGTCACCATTAACTGAAAGAAAGAGAGAGAGAGAGAGAGAGAGAGAGAGAGAGAGAGAGAGAGAGAGAGAGAGAGAGAGAGAGAGAGAGAGAGAAAGAGAGAGAGATAGAGAGAGAGATAGAGAGAGCACTGCCCCTGTTGCTTTATGAAAATTTTTAAGAAATGTCTTTCTAGGCTTCTTTGGTTATTATTAGTGAAGGCTGTAAACAGGTGGATGCCATTTTTGCTCTCTGTTTTGCTTTCCTCTGGTTATGGTTGGTTGTGAAATGAGGCAAAGGATTAGTTTTTCTAATCACCTAAACAACTGAAAATAAATCTGTATATCTCAATATGTGCTTATTTTTCTTAGAATAACACATATGAATGGTATGTGCTTGATGGACATGTGAAAATGCACTACATGGTCAATTCCCCAAAAGCTAGTAAAAGCTTTCCCAAGGTGAATCATCAAAGGAACGTTGGAATGGAATGTTAAGACGTGATATTTGGGTCTCCACAAACATTTTTACCTACATGATATGTGCACCAACTTTTAAAAAAATAGGTGAAATGTATTTAATTTTTTTCTGTCTCTAAATGGTTAGGGTAAATTATTACAGTTTTCTGAAGCCACGCCACATTTTGTGATGTCACACCGCTGGAGCTCAGCAATTTAGTGGGTGTCTGTCAGGAAAATAAATACAGCTATGATTAGAAACTCAATTTGAGAGATTTCATTCTGTGATTTTAATGTATTATAGAAGGAAACTAAAAACTCGTGATCTCCTATTTTGTCCTGATTCACAGATTTAAATTAGAAAAGATTTTAATACAACTCCTCAACATGGCATTGCCATGTTCCAACAAGTTTGGGGATCTTAGTACTAGTAAACTAGTCTCCTAGTTTTCCCTCGATGTAAAGGAAAAATTCATGTCACAGCATTCAAAGACTCTCCAACTTTGTGATAACATTAAGTCCAGGAAGCACATATTTTCCCCCGTTTGTTATTTCTTTTTTTTTTTTTTTTTTTTTTTTTTTTTTTTTTTGAGTTTGTCACTCTTTGTGACACAGAGCTGGCTTTTAGCATTGGTCAACTTTAGAGTGAATGTTATCAGGGGTGAAGGAAGCTAAAAATTAGTAAATCAATTTAATTAATTAATTAAAGAAATGCTGAGTTTAAGCTTTAAATATATAATGTCTAAAGTAAGTGACTTCAACTGGTGGGTTGTTTTCAATAGAAGTTTGTGACTCTGACTCATACTTGAACCGACTACTAGAAAACAATAAAAGTCATCCACTGACACTTCCACATGTTTAAAATACAACAGAAGCAGAAATTACATGGGTTTATGGAGGATTTGTAACCTGCTGGTTTGATATTAAGAAATATAACAGGGACTGTTTTTGTGTAGATTAAACTACAAGGGCACAAGTAGGCACAAGTTGACTTAGTAGGCCAATTGACAAGTAGACCAACACTTTGAGTGAGTGTTTGAGTGAGTGTTTGAGTTAGTGCTTTGTGACTCTTTGCTTCAGTCCCATCAATGACACAATGTTCACTTTGTTGCTTTAGTTTCACTTTCAGTTTTATTCTTAACACTTTAATGTTCATTTGAATATACAATTTTATGTTGTTTTCACATTCAGTAAGGTAGATCTTTATTTAGGAACAACAACAAAGTAAGAAAAGCAAGCTTACTGTATTTTAATTTAGGAATTTAACTATTAACAATTTGGATTCTCATTTCCTGCCTCGACGGTGGTGTCTGTGTTCATAGTCGTGTTCTAACTATATGCTGTTTCCCTCTGAAAACAACTCAACATTTCTACAATCTGTACATCAAACGTACTCCGACACAACGGTGAAACACTGATGAAGTGTTTATCAGTAGTCTTTAATAAAATCTGTGCTTTTTTATTATTAATTCATGTATTTTTGTTTGTTTGTTTGTTTGTTTTCTGAAAGAAAGTGTCTGGTTGTTAGTTATTGTGTTTTTGCTGCCGGGAAATTCTATCGCACTTCCCTTTTTACGGAGATCATTTAAAAACAACAACATGATCCCCAATGTGTTTCTTAAAGTCTTGAAGTCTCTGATATTTTTTACCTGCGTGTATCTGTTCTAAAACTAAGACCAAATGAAAAAACCAACGACATGAAAACAAACATTGTTCGTCTGCTATTAAATCAGCAGCAGTTGAGAAACATTTTAAGGACAATAGTTTCCTGAGCAGAAAATGTTTGAGAAGTGTTTGAGTTCAACTGTAAACTATGGACAATAAAACTTTTGTAAGTACAGTAGTACAAAATAGTTCAAGTACAAAAAGAATGTGTTGTAAGTACAAGAAAACAGAGGTTCCCAAATTTTTTTGCGCCACGGACCGGATTCATGTCGGGCAATATTTTCACGCACCGGTCTTTAAGGTGTTGCGGATAAATACAACAAAATACAATGATACAACCATAAAAACTGGCATAACAGCTTCTTTAAGAAGGTTGGAGGATGCATTTGGCTTTTGTGACGAGGGAGAAATCCTGACACGAATCAGGGGTGAGTCATAGGACAGAGTGAAACACGTCGTTTTCATGCCGCATTTTGTGTAACTAAAACACAGGAAAGGCGCCGAGAGGGTGGAGTTTTTTTCCAGCGTGACGTTCAAATATGAGAGGCTTTATTAGCGCGTTTATACACTATAGTGTTCATAAACGCATCAGTTCTTCATTAAAGCTGCATTCAAAATATGAGAGGCAACTTGTTCAGGTGTAGAAGATGAACATTCCTACAGAGACTCTACATGATTTCAGAGGTACGTCGATACAGGTCACATGAATAAACAGGTTTTTATGATTTTATGAAGTTTTGGATCTTTTAGTCTGCAACCCTTCCCGACTAAAGCTTTGTGGAACACAAGTAAGTTGTAATATTAATAAAATGATAGAATAATAATACATGATCATATCGGTGCCATCAGATAGACAACCTAAGAGACTGTTGATTGAGGTGCATTGATGAGATTTTAACAGATTAACATTATTGTTAATACAGAAAAGAACAGAATCTCTATATAGACTGATGTCAGAGAAGGAAACCTGCCTCCTGGTATAAAGCAGAGTTATAATAAGGTCTTATTGCAGTCTGCAGGAAAGACTTCTGAAGAATCATCCTGCTGAAGGTGTTCTAAAGTTTAATCAGGTGTTCTCCATGATGGTTTGGATGGAACAGTTCGAGTAGCATCCTTCTCCTTCTCCATACCCAACTCCAAGAACTCCCCAATATTGTAGCGTTTAAATGAGCTTGTTGAATTTTTCTGCTTTGTATAGAGATTTTAAGGGAATTTACAGACACACACATTTGGAACAACACACTTCTGTTTCTGTTTATTCTGTTCCTTCTGCTCGCATCTTTCTGAAATCCAACATCTGTGTTCGTTTGTTAATCCTACATGGATGCACAGTGAATTCCTCGATAATCAATAGGAGATCTGTTATTTCAGAGTCTGCACACTCCGGGGGGTGTTCAGCAGTTTTCCACTTTTTGTCTGAGGTCTGGAGAATGCTCCTGAACATGTTCTCCTGTAGAGGTTTGTGTCTTTTATTTCAGGGAATGAGACGTAAAACACAGATACGGTTTTATGATTATAATATAATAAGTTCAGTGCAATAGTTAATTGATTTCTTTAGATTATCTCCTATTTTTCCATCGTATTCATCCGTGTTTTTGGTTCTAGATCACAGGAACCCAGTGCAAGAGAGTTCAGCAGGGTTTGATCAAGGTCAGTTTATTTACATTTCGTTTACTAAATTTTTTTAATAATCCTTGCTTGCAAACATGAGTGATTTTTTTACTGCCTGGACAAAAAAGTCCCACAGTAAACCCTAAGCATGATGAGTGCATCACTTCATCCACCTCTCTTCTTAACTTGATGAACCCATTACTCTAGAACAGGGTGAATCACTTTTTCTTTTTGTCCAGTCTTTTTTTTTATTTTACAAAAAAACCTTCATAGTATTTTGTGCCTCTTGTGCTTCTTTGTAACTTTCACTATTAATCGTGAGTCCTACACACTTTGGTTTCTAAAGATGCTCGCTCATCTCCTTGGTTTACCCACAATATTACAAAATATGACTTTCCTCATGGTTGTGAAAGAATTGTGAAGCTACTCAATGCATCTGTTAGGGTTAAATATCCAGAGGAATTTTCTCTACATGTTTGTTAGTTATATGCAGGTCTTTTTCGGCCAGGTAGTGTATGATGGAGATGCAGTACTGAAACATTAGACTCTTAATAGACATTTTAATTTTATTAAAGGTCTAATTTCTCTGCTTCTAGATGGTAGTCTGTCAGTGCAGACTGAAGCATCGGAGACCCGAAGTTCAGTGCGTCCTTTCTTCTCTACAGATCCATGAAAGACTTCCAGCGTCGTGATTTGTACCGAGCAGATCATTTTCTCCAATTCCATACAGGAGATTTTCTAAATACATAATATAATATATATATATATATATATACTATACTTTGTGAATAAAAATCCGTTAAAAACGCCTCATTTATATTACATTGTCATGACAGAAATGCCTCTTTACACTGTGATCTGGCGCCCTCTTCTGGATAATAAGAGATTAACAAAATAAGCTTCTTATCTATATCATTTAGGTACTGTTCATGTTACAGCTACACATTTCTGTTCCTGTTTTCATGCCTAAATAAACAAACAAATAAAATACAAGCAAAGAATAAATATTTTAATAGAAGTAAACAATAAGTAACAACATTAATAAATACATACATACATACACACATGCATAAATCATGGTGTGTGTTATTCTGTTGTTTAAGAAAAATAAATAAAGTTTAAGAATAAGAATTTACGTCCCTGAATGTTTTTATTTATTGATTCATTGATTGATTATGAATCTGGTTGTTTGTGAAAATGAGATCAGTTTATTGGGAAATGTCTTTCTAGGCTTCTTTAGTTATTATTAGTGAAGGCTGTAAACAGGTGGATGCCATTTTTGCTTTCTGTTTTGCTTTCCTCTGGTTATGGTTGGTTGTGAAATGAGGCAAAGGATTAGTTTTTCTAATCACTTAAACAACTGAAAATAAATCTGTATATCTCAATATGTGCTCATTTTGTTAGAATAACACATATGATAGATATGTGCTTGATAGACATGTAAAAATGCACTACATGGTCAATGCCCCAAAAGCTAGTAAAAAGCTTTCCCAAAGTGAATCATCAGTTTTCCAGTTTTCTGAAGTTACACCCCATTCTGTGATGTCACACCCATTTCAGGCCACTGGGAAGGAAGGGGATGAGGCCATTGGTCCATAGGAAAGGAAGGGGATAAAAATAGGAATCTTGCCCAGGGTGCCAAAAAGTCTAAAAATGGCCCTGCAGTCAAGAAAACGATTTGTCCAGCAATCAAATTTTTTTCAAGCGTTTATTCAGATTTGTCCAGCAGGTGGCGCCAAAACAACACTATGAAATGATACCCAGCGCAAAAGAGGAAATAAATTATGAAGAGTTTCCATATGATCTTCCACCTGCGTGTGCATTCATGTGCGGTGAAGCTCACAAGGGCTTAATTTGTTTTTGCTGGAATTGCTTATCATGGATTGTTGAGTCTATGAGCATTTCTGAAAGGATCCTTTGGTACATGTTGTGTTCATATTTATTAAGACGATCTTCTAAACTCTAAACTCATAAGACTCAAAAGGCTTGAAATATGAGATATAAAAGTTATGCAATATAAAAAGCCATGCCTGCATTTTCCTCCCTCTTTTATTTCCTCTTTTTGAGTTTGTGCCTCTCTTTCTCTCTCTCTCTCTCTCTCTCTCTCTCTCTCTCTCTCTCTCTCTGGTTTAAAGCCAGAACTCGTGTGGTGGTAGAACAGAAATGAACTTGGACATACACAGAGCTGGCTTTGTAGCGTTGGCCAACTTCAGAGTGAATGTTATCAGTGGTGAAGGAAGCTTCATACCAGAACACACAAACAAAGCACTCATCCGGGTGTCCAGAGCCCAGCTCAGTCTTAAAGAAACCCTCTTAGCTGCATGGAAAAAATGCTCAAACTTCATACTCGTGTACGTTTATGGCCTGTCATAGAGTCAAAACAAATCATGTTCAATTGAATATAAAACACCACAAGCAACAAGTGATATATTGAGCACAATCTTAAAACATGGGGAACACTAGAAAGTAATTTTTTAGTAAAAGAAATGCAATTTTTTTTAATTTCAAAATCAGCAGCATTCCCCAATCGATTAAAGAAAACACTTTCGGCTATGATTTTGACCCAAACCTGTTCTTTAAAAATGCCCCTCTGCACAAATCCCACTCCATTAAGACCTGCTTTACATAGTTTGGTATGAAAAATCATTACTGACCTGCTATCGAGCTCAGACCTCACCCCTATTGAATGCTGACTGCACCCCAGGCCTCCTCACCTCACCTACATCGGAACCTGACCTTACTAAAACCCTTGTGGATGAATGAAAACAAATCTCCACAAGCAACATCTGGTGGAACATCTTTTCAGAAGAATGGAGGTTATTATAACAGTTTTTAATATGCTCACTGGCCAATTCAATAGGAACATCCGTACACATTTAATCATGCAGGTAAGAGATCCGTTTAAATTTTTGATGCCAGGGGGCTGATTTGAGAATTTTTGAAACTGTAATGTGAAACAAAATGTGCTGTAACATGGCTCAATATGAAAAAAAAAGAACACCGTGTTTTTTCTCTCATGCACTTTTTTCCTGAAGGCATCTCTCATGCACAATGTTTGCTTTCATTTCAGATGGAGGGATATAAATGAATTAGGGGGGTGGGGTATTGGTGTGACCTAAATTCACACGAATCTGCATTCACAGTGGTTTTCCTCAAAAAAGACAGCGTCCCCTCAGCTCGTGATGTTTGGTTCGTGACAAAGCCACGATACTGCCTCAGTCTTTAACCACACTCATTTTTACCTTTTTTTTCTTCTCAGGTTGCTTTTCAGCATGTTAATTTTAAAGAAATAATTTCTTTGTCTGCTTTTTTCCCCCCGATTTATTTTTTTTTACCTACGTGTCTCACATTCCTTGGCCTGCGTCTTTTTCTTCCTGTTCACATTTATGGTATTTCTGTTGCTCTTTTCTCTTCACTCTAACACTTTCCCTTTTTAAAAATGCTTAAGACATTTTGTTCCAGAAGCACAGAATAACAACACTTTATAGAGCAAACCCTCATTTCCTTTTAATACCCATCATAAGAGTTTAACAGTGTGTGTGTGTGTGTGTGTGTGTGTGTGTGTGTGTGTGTGTGTGTGTGTGTGTGTGCATTGCTGAGAGAAAGAGCAGACTTTTTCTCTTCCAGAAGCAAAGAAGGAAATGACTGATATCACTCCCTCACAGAGCAGACCCTCATTTCCATTCCGTACCCATCATAAGTGTTTAGCAAATACAGTGTGTGTCTGTGTGTGGACACTAGAGACCTGCTGCTCATTAAAGTCCATTCAGAGTTTTGCCCCAGTGGAACAGTGATTACCTCAGGCCTGGCCCCGGGCGATAGTGACTCCCTCGGGAACAGCCGTCATAAATCCTTCTGCCTCAGACAGACACACTGCTTCTGTAAGACCTAATGCAGGAACAGCCTTCTCCGGGGACACGGTCCTGAAGCACTCGAGAGCACGGAGATGGTCTCAGATCAGCAGCTGACGATAATTCAGTTTGCAAACGAGTTTAATGTCAGTGTTTAGATCTGGTGTGTATGTTTGGAGAGTCTGTCGTGGAAATAAAGAGGAGTCAGTGTTCTGTATGTCTGCTGGATTTAATCAGATGTAGGGACACTAAAATAAAAAATAAATAAATAAATTATATATATATATATACACACCATTCTCTTATATAAAAGAGAATGTTGGATAATGTTGTGTATATTTATATATATGTATATATAATAGAATGGTGAAGGATGGTGTGTGTGTGTGTGTGTGTGTGTGTGTGTGTGTGTGTGTGGGGGTGTGGGTGTGTGTGTGTGTGTGTGTAATATTTATTTGGTTATATATATAATAGAATATAAGAGAATGGTGGGGAATGGTGTGTGTGTGTGTGTGTGTGTGTGTGTGTGTGTGTGTGTGTGTGTGTGTGTGATCTCTGATGATCAGGATGATGATGAGAATAGTTTCTTGAAAAAGGTGAATTAAATTTTTGGTGTTTAAATTCATTATTGTGCTTCACAGTCTAAAATAAAAAAAAACTGTAATGGAAACAAAATTAAGTCAGAAATAATCACAGAAATAATAAAATAAAGTAAAATCGGGCAAATATTGCCAATTAGGTCAAATATTTAAAAAAACAAAAGTAGTGTGTTGAAGAAATGAACTATTAGTGTGTTACACACAGCAGTGAGAATTGAACTGTTTTCGATTGGAAGGAGCAGTTCA
>MU579904.1:5761429-5801589 GCA_024362625.1 Silurus asotus
GAGGGGGGGTGGGGGGAGGCGGGGGTAATCGCGATCGGCACGAGCGCTGCGCGCGCAGCTCGGCTGTCACACGGCTCCGTACTCCTTCTTCATTTCGGTGGAGCTCGCGCTCGCGCTCGCGTGCAGGGGGAGAGATAAAGAGGAGAGCGCGTGTGTGTGTGAGTGTGTGTGTGTGTGTGTGTGTGGGTACGGGTCCGGCGGCGCCGTGTTTCGGATTAAACGGCAACCGACTACCATCTCGCGGGTCCGTGGGGGAAAGAAGGACAAGAGTCAGCGGTGACGGTGGAAAAAAACCCTACCAGAAATAACGCTTGTTGGAAGGGTGAAGGCCAGCTGGAGGCTCGAAGATCTCCCGTTCTTCATTCTCCGCTCGTCGCGTGTATTCGAAGGTAAAACGTTTTGTCGCTTTTCCGAGGCGCCTCATCGGCTGATTCCCAACACCATCACCACCACCTCCACCACCAATACAAACAATACCAATACCAACGCGACCACCTTCACCAACACCACCAACACCACCAGCACCACCGAACCACCTACTGAATATCTGAGCACCACCGTTGCTATAGTAACCAACCTTGGTTGAATGATGTTCGTGTTATGTGGTTTAGGACGCCAGGTTTCCTCCACACACACACACACACACACACACACACACACACACACACACACACACACACACACACACACACACAAACACACACACACACAGAGTCACTGCACTCTCCAGGAATCCGTTTCTCAGCTTCATGAAGAAGTCAGAGACCCTGTGGATCCCAGGCCTCACTCCGAACGGGTCTCTCCATCATTCCTGGAATGGACATTGTAGCTGCTGCTGGTCATACAGGTGCATCCTGCTGGAGCCTGAAGCTTTACAGAGTCTGGAGATCTTAAAGACACAGAGGTTCCCAGGCAGAAGAAATGGCTTGTACCTCTGATTGTTCCTGTGGTGGTACCACCGATGCTACATCCTTTATTACCTTCAATTTAAGCGCCAGTGTTTAAATATTGTTATTATATGGTAACAACAATATTATAACACTGGTGTTAATTTAGTGTAATTTTGGAATATCTCAGAAAACGATGAGATGTTGGCAAAATAGTGGTGCATCTTCTCTATGTTAACGTGAAATGGTTTCTATAGTAACATCTCATATACATTGCATGTAGGATGAGACACGTAATCAAGGACCAATGATAAACGGGTTTTAACAGATACAATTGTGAACATGGTGAAGTTTTCTTCAAGGAGATGTTTATTTGATGTTTATGGAAGGAACCTCTGGAGGCAGATGTTTCCACGCCACATTGTTGTGGATTATTTTCCCCTTTGATGGATTTCTAGATCACCGTTTTCATATTGGTGATCAAATAATGATCAAGCTTTGGATCGTACAGCTGCTAGCGTGTCGTGTGTTATATATGTCTACGTTGGAAGTCCACCTGAGAAGCTTGAAGACATCATGGATGAAGTGGTTAAGACAAATGTCACCAATTGCAATAAAATCGCTCAGTCTTTATTTGCAATAATGTTCCTTTAAGAGCCAGGATGACGCTACTGTATTTTCAGACAGTGACTGGACTGTGTGTGTGTGTGTGTGTGTGTCTGTGGGAGGGGGTCATTAATGGGTTAAGCGGTCTCCATGGTGATCACTGACGTCTGGCTGTGTGTGTGTGTGTGTGTAGGAGCTGGAAGAGTTCAGCAGAGGTTGATCGCCGCTTTATTGCCTCATTTGCACGTTTTTAAAAACGCATTACTTCATGTTTGTGCTGTACTGCTGCTTTCAGCTTGGAAGCATGTGTATTATTTTTTCTGGATCTGTGTGTGTGTGTGTGTGTGTGTGTGTGCACGTCTATACAGCTAAAAGTAAAAACGAAATTCTTAATTACAATAAGTGGAATCGAACTTGCTAGCCTTTCTAGAGCATTACCGAACAAAAGAAGTTCTTCTTGATGCATTAGAGTCCAGACCTGCTAGTGTAGATACGACACTTTTTCATTCCTAAATAGGTCCTTAATCAGATTTGCGTCTCGGTTTCCTCCATCACATCAGGCTCGTCGTCTCGTGCGTTCCACCTCAAATAACGGAAGCATGTGACAGGATAAGGAGTATCGCTCACGATGGCACAGAAACACGAAGCCCTCTGGAGTCCTGACGTTTTCATTGCCATGATTTACTCCAGGTAAATACAGAAGAGGCGAGATGAGAAAGCATCAGAGTATACAGAGATAAAGATCCTGGATCCTGGCTTTCTCACTACGGTTGATTGAAGAGCTAAAAGTAGGTGCATCAAGGCTCTGTTGCTCAAGCGATCCATTCCAAAGTAAACCTGGCATGGACCGAGGTGTTTGAGTTTCATGAGAGAGAGAGTGAGAGAGAGAGATGTTTTCTTCTCTGTAGTCATGCACTGTGGCTTCTGTTGTGTTGTTTTGACATTGCTTGGCACAGCCCTTTTTAGAGAGGAGGAGTAAAATGTGGAAGCTATTACAGTAGAAAGGAGGGGTTGGAATGCGGACCCGTCTTCTCAGCTGGCACTTTAACCTCGCTTAGGCGCCAAAACCCGTGCCAGCGTCATCCATCATACAGCCACCTGGGTGCTGGACTCTTGTAGCTCTGATAACTCACCCAGGTCCTCATAAACCACTAGTAATAAGCAGGACACTGTAGGGACCACCAAAAAAAATTGAGAGGATCCTGTAATACGGCCTGACACGAAGCAGAATGGATTAGGTTCCTACACTGTAACAGCACACCCTGAACAGGGTTTCTGCAGGGTCTTAAAACAATATCTCAAATGAAAGTCTTCAAAAGTCTTAGTTTTAGATCGAATAATTTTTAAACAGGTTTAAATTTACTGAAGTCCACGTAACACTTTTAATGCTCATTAAAATGCTTTTTTTTTTTTCTTTCATTCGCTAGTCCAAATACAATTCACTGTATTATGACTACTAATGATTACAAAATGATATTGGCAAAAATCTTTCTTGAATCGTACCACAGACATAAAACGGTTATGGGGAAGCGCTAATTTAGTGATACCTGGCTTGAAAATGTTAGTTTATGGTTAGGATATGCTCAGTCGCTAACAACGTATTTGTGTGTGCGTTTTTGATGTGGTGATATAAGTCTAAAATTTCATTCTTAATAGTCTTTAAAAGTCTTAAATTTTACTCCGTCTTCTTACATTTTTTTCTTCTATTATAACTGTTTATATGTATACTTGGTGTCTAAGTCATGGCAGTTCCTGGGATCATTTTTGTTAAAGCAGGTTTAACAAAAAAAGCACAAAGTCATGGAGACTTTCCTGTGGTGTAAAAACCAAGCGCTGATACTGGAGACTCCTTCCATCCTTTAGACTGTAGAAACTGTAACTACTGTTAGTGCTGAAGGACAAAATGAGACAATCAGATTTGCGATTCCACAGCGATTGTGATAGATGGATGTCAGAGGGAAATCATCAATCTAGATCATGTTTAATTATTAAGCACAATATCACAATATCACGTTTCATTGGATGGACTTATATTTTACTTTGCTACAATAATTATAATATTAGTTTTAGTTAGTTGTTACGCCTTTTGGATTTCTTGGTTGATTTTGTGCCAGAGGCTTTTATCAATTTATTTCATCGACAACTATTTCCTGTGTCTATTTCATTCTATTAATCCCCCTTCTCAGGCCGCCCTTTGACCCTGTTGTCATAACAGAAGGGTAGCGTTTCTGTGCTGGAGGAGCGTTTAGCGATAACGATAACGGACGTGTAGGGACAGTCTGTCTGCTGTCACACTCAGCACTTCCCAGATCACATTACGTCATATTTAATTAAAGACTCGCTCCCTCTGGAGATTATTTAGAACATCTGGTCCTGCAGGTTTCACCAGGGATAAGGGGATGAGTTTTAGAGCGGTTCGGGCAGCAACATTTATTACCTATTTATTATTTAAATAAATAACAATTTTTTTTTCTAACTGTTCATTATTATATTTATTGGTGTAGAACAATTGTGGAAGAAATCGTTCCCAGGAGTAATAAGACAGAAAACCATAACTCGTCATGACTTCTCCATAACCAGCAACTCCGCTCAAATCATATTTATTTTATTCATTCAACACCAATCGCATCATCGCGCCCGAGGCACCGATCTGAGATTGTAAATGTGTGATGTTCGAGTTAAGAATTCGAGTCAGGCGGTCTGATTTAAGACCAGCATTAAGACCTGAAGCGTGCAGGGGTCGCATCGAGCCGTTTCGAGGTCGGCGAGATCTCAGGCGTGTTGCTTATTAGCATTCTGCTCAGGGAGGCAGAGGCCCGGTTTCATGACGACGCATTTTTTTTTCCCAGCGAGACTGAGAAACACTGCCACTTCTGTTTCCCTGCTCTGACTGTGCTGTCACTGTAATCATTAACTCTTTATGCATGTGAATGTGTGTGTGTGTGCATGTTTGAGGCCATCTCTGAACATTGGCCTGTGTGTTTGCATTCATTCAGCCTTCATGAACTAACTGGTGTTTTGACTGCAACCTTGCCAAGTTATCAGCACGCTGGCGTAAATCAGCATCCATTCCTGACCTTCTGCTTCAGCACACATCCATCTCTCCTTTCAGGCCAGATGCTCTTTTCTCAGGCATATGCATCAGTGTCTGTGTGTGTGTGTGTGTGTATGTGTGTGTGTGTTTAACCTCACCAGTCTAGCTCCTCTTTTGCAGAAGGCACGCTCAGAGCTTCCATATCTCTCTCTCTCTCTCTCTCTCTCTCTCACACTCTCGCAGCCTTGGGCTTAAGTTGAACTGTGTGCAAATTCAAAGCTCCAGCCTTGAGCTCAAGACAAATAGGCCATTCACCGGCCAGATAAGATGCCAACTCTTACAGCGTCAAAACCTGTCCTGTTGCCGCTCATGGGGTCTGAGATGGAAGCGGGATCTCTGGAGGCAGATCGAAGGTTAAGTTCCAAATTGCAATCGCCTCACACCTCCAAACGCTGGTGGTCAGCCGTGTAAGCATGCTGGCGTTCAAGCTCTCGACTCACTGGAAGACGTTCGTGGTGCACAGAGGCCTGGCCCGTTTCTTGCCCTATGCTCATGGTAGCATCTGTTTCACGTATTCAGACATAAAACAACTCGTACGCAAATAATTAATCATAACAAATGTACTTGTTTTTGCCTCAGCAGGAAAACGAGCGGCTCTGCGACCGCATTAATCCCCTTGGTGCATGAAGATTGCATGGTGAATTACATGAGTCATAAGATTCCTGCTGACTCTACTCCATTATATTTAATGATGCAGTTCCTATCTTTGGATTTTGTACTCTGAATAACTGAATCAAACTTCCCCTTTACATACCACAATTCTCGATTCCGATTGGTCAGCAGGCGCTGAAGGCAAATCAGGTCTATATTAATGATTCTACCCCAATGTTTGCATAAGCGTTTCTATAGCAACTCGGTGGACGTTCCAAATAACCAGATAAAAAAAAATTGATCCACTTTGGGTCTCGAGGATCAGCTCTTTGTATAAGTCTTAGTGAGAATACCAGCAAGGTTGGTGGTGCAGAGAGAACCAGAAGCACCACAGCATGACACACAAGCTCAATGGAGGGCAAAAAAGGAACACTCTGGACCACAGTGATGTCCAGGAGCCCTGGAGAGCAGTTTTATTGTCTTTGCTTTGTAATGGTTAACTATGTGGAGGTTTGCACTCGCTCAGTGCACACACAAGGACTAGCTGTTGGTTTGTTAAAACTAGCTGGTACAATTAGCATAGACGGTGGTGTGGTTTCATGGTTGTAAGGCAGTATTTGAATTTGTGTGTAAAAATGTTTGATATTGATGTGCGAACCAAATGACTTTCCTACGTACAAGGATAGGAATATCGAACCATTTCTAAGAGCTAACCAGTTTCTTTTTTGTTACTAAGGTTAAGATTAGTGCTTGTTTTTACCCCCATGATTAAATAAGTGTAAGGTCCCTATAATGATAAGACAAGTGTGTGTGTTTTCTAAAAGCTAATGCCATATCTAGTTTACAAAAATATAAAACATACTGCTATAAAGAGCTAATATTTACCATTAACCCTTTATCAAGATAATAAATCCCCAAAGATATCGTTGTGCCACTCGCTCAAGACAAAACAAAACATGAAACGATGGTAATGGATGAATGTGGTAAAAGACTACAAAGAGACATACCATAATATACAAGCAAAATATTCTTTATGTTTTTTTTCCGATACCAGTTGTGCAATAATACAGTTCTTGCTGTAGTCTGTACTCTGTAGTCTGAATTGCGGGAGTCGATTATCTAGTTCCATCCCTCATCCCGCTGTCCTCTCCATCACAGAAACAGTCAGGGGGGGGCACAAAATGGCCGTCCCAGCATGCGGCGTCAAAAATGGATTCATCGGCCTGCCGTTGGCATGACAACAGTCCTGTGGATGGACCGGAAAATTGTTCCCAAATTGTTACATCTGGTCCAATTTACTTCATCTGAAACGGGGACCAGGCATTTATTTAACATCATCTGGCAGAATGACATCTGTAAGGAAATGTAGAACAATTCGCAGTTTTATTGTGCGAGCACAATCATGATCTGTATGATACGGAATAATTCTGGAAGGATGCCAAGATAAAAGGAACAGATGGCTGGATGGGAGGAGAAAATACACCATAGTGATTAGGATGATTGATGGTTATGTATGTTTTGCACCACAGTGCTGTACATTCTATTCTGATTGGACGGAACGAACAGGTTAATATTAACACTCTTGATATAATACAGTGTCATGTCTGACGTAACACAGACGGTGGACACAGCAAACAAGCCAATCAAGAACAATGAGTTTAATGCGTGTATGGTACTTTAATGCGACGATTTTTTTTTAGAAGTAATATCCAGTGTCATGGACCAGTTTCATTACATGTTTCCATGGACCACAGGAGGGTATTGTATATTGTTATGTTAGTATTATATGTATTATATGATGTCATTGTGGAGTTAATAACATAAATAATGAAAATGTAACTCACCATAATGCAAAATCAGTGGGGGAACAAGTGTGGGAAATTGGCACAGGCACAAACGGTCATTTAAAAAACAAAACAAAAGGAAAAACATTCTGCAGACCGCAAAAGGAAATGTACAACCGGGGACCGAATGATCCCGTTCCCTGTGCTGGTCCATGGCCTGGTGGATGGGGACCCCCGCAATAAATTCATAGTCACTTAAATAGAAAGAAGCTGGTGAGAGAAGAACAGTTTTTAGTTGCTTCAAAATAAGTGATATTACATTAAATGTGAATAAAATATGATAAAACTCCATTATTTAGTAATGTAATCATTGGCTGCACTGCCTAATTGCTGCAGTAATGTGATGTGATGTAATAGGAAAAGAATCACATTCAGAGCGGTAGCAGTAATTGAGCTTCAGATCGAGCCTCGTCACACCACTGTGTCACCGATTATTTTCCTTCAACATCACAAGCCGAGTGCTTTATTCTTTACATATACAGCAACACCTGATACTATAATCACTGTTGTTTTGGTTAAGAACATTTGGACTTGTGACATAAAAGAACTGATGATAAATACCCAACATGACCTACAGGTACCTCTGATCAGATCAATTTCCATAATGGCCTCTCTGGCAGCTCAGGGATCTCCCCATCTCGTTTACAGCCTTGACAGCTTATGAATGACAGGGATCGCAGCAGTAGTTGACATCTGTTTATGAACTCGATCAAACCGAGAGAATCCTCTATCCCACCGTGTTCATTTTAACATGACGATCCCAGCTGGAATAGAACATCTCTTTAGGATTAATCATTGGGAAAGCTGGCAGTCCACCTTGGTGCCTTTCCAACTGTGGCTGATAATTTATTAGCTTTCCTTCTTTGTTCAGGTTTTATGTCTTAGCCGTTTTGGCAGCACGTCTACCAAATTTTACACCCCACAATGAGATTCATGAGCTGGGTATAGCGCTCGAGACGAGCGTTTGTTTTTACAAAGCTTTAGACAAGCATCTCCGGCTGAGCTATCGATGACGTCATGTTTGCGAGAACGGTGTAAGGGCCGAGATTGATGGTAAATTAAAGACAGACTCCTGGGAAGAGACAGCAAGTATAATAAAAAAGTGCATACAAAAGAGCAGAAATCACATACATGGTGAGACTTTAAATGCTGTAGATTGTTTGCATGAGCTATGGGGTTTCAGGTTTTCGTTTCATGGCTTCATGGAATTTTGTACATGGCTCGAAAGTAAGCACTTTAGTTTGTAAGTAAATGTTCTCCCCAATTTGGCCACCTTCCAGTTCCCAAACACCAGCCAGCTCCAGACTATCTTTGAGAGTGTCTTTCCCTTTAATTCCCATGCATACATTCGTGCATATTGTCCATTCATGAGTGAGGTCATGAGTTTTATTCCACTGATTCACAAACTGTAAGACTCTGCTTTTTAATTGGAAATCACAGTTCTGTAATGAAACATTTCCCTGTTAAGCAACTACTGCCCTGAGCTTGACCTTCTCACCAACGACTTTCCATCATTCCCTTCTCCTCCTCTCACTCTCTTAGCATTTACATCTCTTCCTTTTCTCTCCCTCATCCTCCCTGTCACTTCCTCCTTCTCTCTATTTGCATCTTTGCCCTTTCCCTCTCCGTGTTTGCCAAATAGAGGTTTACTTTAGAGTGCTGCCAGCATTTTGTGTAATAAACTCCATGCTGTCTGGCTCATAAACAAATAAACCGAGGCTCTCTGAGTTAATTTCATCAAAATCCTCCCTCTTTCCTTCCTCCTAGGCAATTCAAGCCGTTCTGTTCAATGATGCGTTCCTGCTCTTTTTTTTAGACTCTCCCTTGGTACAGTGTCCGTGTCCATGTTTCCTCTCTGCTGTTTCAATATCACAATTTTCACAGCTCCTTGAGGCAAGGACACAGATGTTCATGATCTAGAGTGCGAAATTAGTGCTCAGTGATACCTTAATAGATGCAGGCTACACAATTTTGCCTAGTTAAAACATTTCCCAGATGTATTTACAGTAAACCTATTTTTAATTGTTTGTGCCTTTTTTTAATTAAAATCTTGGATTTGTAAGGTTGTATTTGAAAATTCTGTAATGTTAAGATATTTTGCCTTGTAATTTGAACCCCTTTAAAGCAGATACATAAAAAGTAAATAAATAAATAAAGTGGTGAATACATTATGTAACAATTCCTTGCTTTGCTAAGTGCTATTCAATGCTATTGTCTAATACTTTTGTTTTTTAATTTACAGGGTTGGTGGGCATCATTTTCTCTGAAATTGCGATGAAGTTTACTGCCTATGGTTCCTGAAGGAGGCTGAAATAAAAAAATTCAAAAAAGAGGTGATGGAACACCCGTTCAAGGACTCAGTCCCAGGAGACATGGCAAATCCTCAGGACGTCTGCAACAGCTCAGTGGGTGGAGTTGACAGCATTGGCAAACTCGAGAGTGAGACTGGTCCAGTAATCCCCAATGAGACATGGAATGTCAGTTCTCCTAACATCTCAAAGAGGTCTGTCTCTCCTCTGCTGACAATTCAGGCTGCACCTGTTGTTGCCCCCAATACAGAGTCTACTGGAGGAGTTGCTCTTAAAGTGGCAACCACAGTTCTTCAGCCTATCTGCTTGGGCGAGAGTCCAGTTGTGCTACCCATCTTAGCAGGCACAGCAGCTGCTCAAGTTGGGCAGACTGGTACTACGCCTTACCTGATGACCAGCCAAGGCCCCCTGACCCTACCCCTGGTTTTAGAGCAACAGGTGCTGCAGCACTTGAACCCACAGATTCTTCAGCAGACTGCTACTTGCCCAGGACTCTCATTACAGAACCCCCCAGTTGCTCTTGGCCCTCCCCCTTCCCTTGATCAGAAAGGTGTTAGTCCAGTCCTGGACGCAAGTCTGCTGACCCTTCTCCAGAACCCAAATTTCGCGTCCATCTTGCAAGATCTTTTTCCTGGCCAAGGCAATACCTCTCCTACTTGCCATCCAACGACTTCTCCACAGACGGACCCTTTTGCAGCTGCTTTTCTCGCCCCTCCACCACTTACACATCCATATAACGCTCCACTTGCCCCACTAGTGCCTCCAGCCACTCTGCTTGTTCCTTATCCAGTTGTTATTCCCTTGCCAGTCCCATTTCCAATCCCAATCCCAATCCCAGTCCCAGTCTCAACTTGTAAGGATACCAAAGTTGAACCCACGAAACATCTGTGCACTTTAAGTAAGAGCACTCAGACTTCCACTCATGATTTTTGCCCTTCTGTGACGATGCTAAGCAAAAACATAGCAATCCAACAAGCATCTCTTCAGTCTAGTTCATACTCAGTTGCAGCTGATGGGGAGGTGCTAGACTTGTCTGTTAAGACCCCTCGATCTCAACCGCTGCATACTGGCAGTTCACAGGAGATACCATCTTTTCAACAGGACAGTGTACTTGATCTGTCTGTACCCAGTGAAAGAAAAACATGCATCCAGTCATGTAGTGTTTATGGACCACCACCTGGCCGAGAGAGAGCCTGCATCTCTGAAGAGGATGTATGTAATGGAGCTTTGACTCTGGGGGTCTTGCGACCAATGGATTGCACTCCTAAACTGGACTCCAAACTGCTCAGTGGTTTAGCATCATTGGAGTTCAGCCGGCAGCACAAATGGGTGGTGGATAGTGGCAGCAGTGGTTCTGTCGCCAGTTCAGTACACGATGCTGCTCTTGGGAGTAGTGGCAACATTGAATTTGTTAGCACCTCACAAACAGCTAAGGTCATTGTGTCTGTGAAGGATGCTATGCCTGCGATCTTTTGTGGCAAACTCAAAGGCCTGTCAGGCGTCTCCACAAAGAATTTTTCTATTAAGTGCGATGCCAGTCAAGGGGGTTATGCTGCTCTGCCTAGATCTCAAGGAGAACAGCGTGGAGACCCCAATGACACATTTAAAAAAATTCCCAAAAATCGAGCGATTAAACTGAAGAAGGTCAGCTCCCAGGAGATCCACATTTTACCCTTAAAGAAGCAGCGTCTGGCTGCCTTTCTGCCTAGGAAATAGCAAAGACTCTTCTGTTGATACTCTGCTAGTGTGAGCTAGGGGATGCCTGTGGGATTGAGGCAGAAAGGATGAAATACAGTGCACACTAAAGCCTAAAAGCAGGATGGAGGACATATAGAGAAACTGGGAGCGGGGAAAGCAAGGAAGGAATTAGGGTTTGTTGAGGCTAAAGGCATTTCTGGCAGAAACAAGACTTAGACACACTTTAAACTGTCCAGAAATATTTAGGGCAATGCAAGCCGCCTCTGGTCTGCTCGGCTGGCATTTGATCCATTCATTATAAAGCGCTCAGAGAGATTGTTTAAGTGGCTGAGTCCACAAGAATATACAAGGAGCTGAAAATGACAGACTGCAACACTACTGAACAAATCGCACGCGTGTCCATGTCCAATTCCCCCCCAAACCTGCCTCTCTTCTATGCATTTTGATTTCAGTCTCACATCCCCTATGAATTATTCATGACTTCTTTAATCTGAACGTCCATTAATATGCATCAGCTCAGTTTAGAGATTGTGCCAGCTGCCAGAACGAAATCAGTTTCCTCGTACAAACACGACGTGATACATTTTAATTTGTCTCTGTCTTTTCTGGTTCGTGTCAAACGAAACCCAGGGTTTCGTTTCGAAAACAAACTTACGTGAGAACGGATTTTCATATTCACTCGGGTGATGTGTGACCTCAGTGCTTTGCCCTGTTAATCGCTGTATTAATCAGTGGTACAGCTTAGCAGAACATCCGCTTTCAACAAGGGGGGTAGGGCTAGCAGTTAGCACAGTGGGCTAATAACGACTTGCCAAAGCAAAAGGTCTCTATTTCATTAACTTTGATGATCAGCAGAAACGGTTGTCAATGGTAACAAAGCAGTTTTTTTTTTCTTCATTCCTCCTTTCAAGGGGGGATGGTGAGCAGGTGGGGAGAAAAACACACACTGCCCACCCATCTCAATTAGCACAAACTAATCACCAGGGGCTTGCATGTAGCAGAGTAAATGCAGTTTGGAGGGGTTATTAATGATCTTCGGGTGTGCTTTGTGTTTTTTTTTAAAAGAGATTTTAGGACTTATCTGAATAGCAGGCTTGCATTTATCATTTCAGGCTTAACTGGGGTCGTTATTGCAACATGTCCGCTTCTAAAATTGTACAAGTTGGTTATTGCACCACTGGCTTTTAGTCTTGCTGTACGAAAGCCATCGGAAAAAAAAAATGGCAACCAATAAATCAAGTTGTTTGCGTTTCATACTGAACTCCTCCAGTTCCCTGCACAAGATTTCTGCATCCGGCATTGTGCGAGAGTGTGTGTGTGTGTGTGTGTGTGTGTGTGTGTGTGTGTGTGTGTGTGTGAAACAACTTCAAGCTACTCTCTCACAGTTTAGTGACTGAAGGAGGACAATCGAATTCATTTTTGTCTCCACTCAGGTCCCTACTTGGTTTGATCCATCAATGTGTTATTCGAATGATTTTGAGTGACGTTTGTTTTCTTATTTTGCTCGGAAAAACCGCCACGTTCTTCCTGTACTGCTCACGTCTGTGATCCTGTTAGCACTTTCTTTCCTTGTCCACTATTTTTATGCGATAACATTAGAAGGGTAACAATTCTATCGATTGTTTCAGTGCTGCAATTATCCACTTTTTTAATCACAAAAATAGAGGCAGGAAATCAGGATGGTGTATTTGATTCTACATCACTCCAGTTCCCGGTCACATGACCGAACATTGTGATTGTGTTTTTTTTGTACACGCCCCTAAATTACAAATGCATTTTCCACTATACAGCAAGTAACACGTTACCGATTGAGCTCCGGTTTGCTGTTTTTTTTAATGGTAATTGCATGTGATGATGAGGTTCTGTGCTACTTACAAAAAACAAAACAATACACTGTGTTAATTCACCCTTTGTGGCCAATGGACATTTACCTCGTGTGGGTTTTTTCTAACACACACCTCTCAAAGGGCTTTGAATATGACTTGATGCATCGAGTCTGGCCAGAAAGGAAAATCGGGAAACTCTGCCTTAGAACCATTTCTAAAAGTATTCATGGATCTGAAATATAAAGCAGAAAATGAGACGAGGGAGAAGCGTCCCTGCTATTCATTTTCCCACCGAGCTTAAAAGGCTTAGCAGATCTTCAGATTTGGGTCGGAACCGCTCCGATTCACACACAACGCTAATTTAGTCGAAGCCACAGAAACGCCCCAAGGAGCTCGAAAAGCTACTAACTAGACATGACATCAAACAAAAAAAAAAGACTTTGAAGCTGAAGCAGATCCCATTTTCTCCAATTCGCCTCGTAATCTGTAACTCGATATCGTATAATGAGCAACATTTTATACGTTTAAATATAAAAAAATGTATATATAAGTTATAAAAGTTAGACGTCAGGTTCTTGAACGCATCACGTGATAATTATGTGCTGCACTGCTTTTTTTTTATTCATGTGCATCCAGGGGGAGGTTTTGCTCAACCTGGTTTTATGATCCGTACGAAAGAAAAATATGGGGGGGATTAAAAGATGTTTATTACGATCGTGATCTGAATTCTTTTTTGTGTTCGAGTGCAAAAATCTGACTTTGTTTAAAAACCCATTCTAGCACAGATCTGGATTCATTTCCCTAAATACAAACATGAAGCGATTAACAATGATGTCATCCCTTGTTTTGATCTGAAACTATGATTTATCACTAAATATTTTTTATGTTTTTGTTTTTTTTTGTGAAACTGATATTCGGTCAAAATCAAGCATCAAGTAGCCGTAGATCCGTCACGTGTTCACTGCAACTACGTTGTCGATTTCTTCAAGAAACATGCAGCCGTTGCACAAATACTGTAAACTCTGTGTGTGTGTGTGTGTGTGTGTGTGTGTGTGAGGGGAAAACCCGACTTTACGACTCGTCGTTCCTACTCGAA
The DNA here is from genome assembly GCA_024362625.1 of Silurus asotus. NCBI lineage: Eukaryota > Metazoa > Chordata > Actinopteri > Siluriformes > Siluridae > Silurus > Silurus asotus. Next base: position 5,775,381 of record MU579904.1, read on the forward strand.
AGACTGTACACGAGTCCGTAAAATATTCTGTGGGAGATTTTTTTAACGTGTTTTGTAAAGAAGAAGAAGAAGAAGAAGATGGACATGTTTTTAAATTATTTATTTATTCTTATTTGTATCATTTAAAATGTGTGTGTGTGTGTGTGGGGGGGGTGTATGTGAAGGGTGTATTATCTTTAAAAATGTAACATTAAAAATGTCTATTCACATCTGAACAAGTGTTTCGACTTCGTTCTACACGTTGGGTCCCCCCGGGGGGGGGGGGGGGGGGGGTTTTTTTTTTTTTGGGGGGGGGGGGGATTTTTTTTTGTTTTTTTGTTTTATTTTTTTTGAAAATAGCATAGCGGGTATTATTTTACTATGGCACAGGAATTTACATAAAAACTAAAAGAAAGAAAGAAAAAACAGAGGCTAAAAGGTGACTGAAATGCTACATTACAAAAAGAGGGATTTGAAACAAAGTTTACTAAAAACCTGAGAAAAATTTAGAAAGGAAAAAAAAAAAAAAAAGCGATGTACGAATCGTTTCGCAGAAGCGCGGTATAAAGTAGCGGAAGGCAGTAACAGATAAGACTCGACTCGACTCAAACAGCTCCGGCTCCGGCCCGAAAGCTTCACATTTTCTACTTTCATATACAATATGTTCCGTTTAAAATATTTTCTTTTTCTTCTACAAAAAACATTCCTGCTGATGCTGCATTTTATGGTAAAAACCCATAATACACTGATGAACCCTGTGTCACAATGTGATCCCAATATGCAGATTATTTTGTGATGTAATCCGGACGATTCTGACGTGTAGATTAACTTGCCCCGCCCCTTTCCGCTGTGACACTATGATATAAAAACACGCCTCTTTAAAATATCATTGGAGGATTGAAGAACGAATATAAAGAGGGGAAAAAACGGACCTCGACAATCCTGCCTGTAAACGTTATTTCCTAATATTCATGCTAACATTTTGACGAAGGTTTTACCGTAGCAAAGATTATAAACGGGGAAAATTCAATAAATATCTACAAACTTGACGTTCCTGCGTGAGGGACTGGGAAACCCCTTTCGTGTCTCACGTCTCAAGTTTGGTGACACCACCGAAAATTGAAATTTGCGGACATTTTCAAACTAAATGAATCAAATCTATGGCTAGGGTACCTATAGAGCGACGTGAAATACTGATAAGAAAAGTGGGAAACCTTGTTTTTGGGTGTCTCCTGCCTCACATAGACGGGAGTCAAAACCAGTAAATGCTATGGCGAAAATATTGGCACCTCTGGAAAAATCACACTTTTCTGACAGGTTTGGACTTTTTTTTTCCAAACCCAAAAAAGTTCTCCTTTAAACACCATGAGTTTTATAGGTAATAAAAACACAGCCATGTTTTTTTACCCCCACTGGCGTACGATGTTTTTTTTCCCCAGACCACCACACTTACATTTCTATGTAGAAAAACTATATAGTGACATAAACAGTGACAAAATTCATCTCGGATCCATGAGGCTGCTTTCACAAAAAAACGTTTCCCTGTGTGGAGAAACATTTCACTGCTGGAGCGCTCGGTTTTCGAAGGTTTTCCTGAACGGTTCTTTTGAAATCGGGGGTTTTGTCGAATTCTCGAAACGTCGTTGCGAACGCAGCCTCATACCGCCAAGGGAAAAAAAAAAAACGTGAAGGAGAGTAAATATAACTTTAGAAATCTCATATTTGTATTTGTATCCCCATGATCAGGTGGAAATGTGAATTACATACGTGATTAATAAAATAAAACTTCTTCTCGGTGCGTCTAGAAATGATTTCGATTGATTTTTTTCTTCTTTTTTTTCAAAATACATAGATTCCATTTGAGCTGTTATTATTATTACGATGTATACTGAGATTTTGGTAAGCTGCATAAAAGGTTGGGGGGGGGGAATTATGACCAGACCTCCAACCCCAAACCCACCCCACCCCCCCGAACGCTAGAAACTGAACATTATAAATACAAGCACACAACAACAACAAAAAGAACAAAACAGTTTGAATGAAAGAATTTGAAGTTTGGTTTTTCAGAGCAGTGATTCTGCAGGAGTGGACTGTCTCTGTAGTGCAGGCAGGAGGTAGGAACGAGAATCGGGACGAGTTCATCACATTATGACCACCGCACCGATACTCCACTTAGAGATGCCGCAATTGTGGCGAATTGCGACGTCTTTGGGGTGAAGGAAAATGGTTTAAAATAGGAGCTTACTTGTTAAAAAAAAAAAAAAACAGAGAACCGAAAGAGAGAGGAGTGGAATATAAGCAGGAAAGAAAAAAAAAAAAAAAAAAAAAAAAAAAAAAAAGACAGGAAGTTGCACATATATATAATATATGATTTTTCAGCTGTGCTGCTCGCATGTGACACTTGTAGCAGAGCCACATATATATGATATCTGTTGAATGTGGTTCTGTGGTTGAGACGAGGACTGAGAGGACACACTGTCCGTTTCTGCGTCTCATTGGCCCTCAAGTCTCTTTCTCTCTTTTAGTGGCAGGTAGTGTGTGTGTCTGTTTTTATTGCTGCCCGGATCCCTTGGTCTGTCCAACACGTCCCGAGTTGACGCGAGTCCGCTGTCCGTCATTTCCACGTCGTCTGTTCGGCGGTTCTGATGGATGCGGAGCAACAGCGCCACCCCCCAGCTCAGTCCTGTTCATCCGGGAGATCAAACCTAATTCAGCACTACTGAGCTGTCCAGTACCGAGTCTATCAGAGTACTGGAAACCGGACTGTACCTATACGCCTGTGTTTGTATGTGTGTATATGTGTGTGTATGTGTACAGACATGTAAGTGTGTGTGTGTGTGTGTGTGTGTGTGTGTATGTGTGTATGTGTAGGTTTAATCCTCACTGTTTGCCCTGTTTTAGTCTCTCAATGTGGTAGCAGAGTTTGAGGGCAGGCCCGAGCTTCAGGCCCATGTACTTCATCACCATGTCGCTCCTCAGAAGCATGAGGGCTTTACCATCAATCTCCTACACACACACAGTGAAAGAAAGAAAGAGAATGAGTTACTCCACAGAAAACTTCATTCAGCTTCATTTACAGCCTGATGACATTTTTTCACCATGGTTCTCACACAACATTTTGGAGGACACCTGTGTGTTTTTTTAAACATCTCATTTCACATTTACTCTTTTGTGAACCTCCACTCTCGAAGATGTTCCACTAGATTTTGTGGAGATTCGAGATTCATTCAGCCACAAAGGGTTCATCTCAGTAGGGTTTCTAGATCTATAGCAGGAGATCTTCCCCTCCAACTCATGTAAAGCATATCTTCATGGAGATGGAACAGGTTTGGGTCTCGTAGTGCAAGTAGAGTTGCAAAATTCCAGGAATTTTTAAGTCGGGAAACTTTCCATGGGAATAAACGGGAATTAATGGGAATAAATGGGGAATTATGGAAATTTCTACCCACACATTCATTAATCGCATGCACGTCAAAAAAAAATAAATAAAAGTCCATCTTGATGAGCATTCATGTAAATGTTTTTTATGATACAATTGATAAATATTTTCCTATTTATTTTGTATTAATTCCCATAAATTATTTATGTTTCCAACTTATTTCCAAAAATTCCCCAGAATAAAGTTCCCATGGAAAGTTTCTGGAAATTTCCCAAAAATGTCCACCCCATTTGCAACTCTAAGTTCAATTGAAGGGAATTGTGCAGGTTTGTAGCAACAGTTTGAAGAAGAACCACATATGGCTACTCAGGTGTCCCAGTATTGTGCTCCATTCAGTGTTTGTGTAGCTTCTAAAATAAATTCTAAAAAGTCCAAGACCGGCTTCGTGAAAAAGTCAGGCATGTGACAAAAGAGCGGGAAAAATATTTGAACGTTTATTAAATGGAATAAACAGGAATGTCTGAGATTCAGGGCAGCTGCTGAAAAAACTGAATACGGCAGAGGGTTTTACGTCGATGAACACACACACACACACACACACACACACACACACACACACACACACACACACACCACTTGGGTAGTTTTTAAACATTATTTTGGTGTAATATTGTAATTCTAGAGGTTGAACACGAGGCAGACTCATGTGCTGTGACACAAATACTGAGCTAAATGTTTATACAGACACAATACGGCCGAGTGAAATGTGGTCTGATGAAGCCTCAGGGTCAGGGTGTGTGAGATAGAGAGGGAGTGTATGTGTGTGTGTGTGTGTGTGTGTGCACAGGATGCAGATGTGATGTTTTCCAGAGACCGGCTCTGTTTCAGAGAGGACGCTGCCAGGTGAAATCTAAACACTGGTGACGCATGTCCTCGCTCAGCAGGCATGTCTTTCTTCTATCTGTCGCTCTCTGTTTGTCTTCGTGTCTCTCTCTGATGACATTAGCTGCGAGCAGATGGGGCGGTCGGAGCGAACGGCGCTGCTCAGAACCTATCGGGGTTCTGCAACAATGTGCGCAGTGTTTAAGAGCCCGAGTTTTACTTTTAAGCCAAAATTATAGACTTCATTCGCCAAAAGGAATCACTGTTTCTTTCTTTCTTTCCTCCTTTCCTTTTATTTCCCTCCCAACCTCTTTCCTACCTTCCTTTCACCCTCTCGCTCATTCCTTCCCTTTCTCTTCTTTTCCTTCCCTCTCTTTTCCTTTCCCTTTCATTCCCTCCCTCCCTCCCTCTTCTTTCCTTTCCTTTTCACCGTGTATTGGAGATAAAATATATAAAAGAACAGAAAAGAAAAGAACAATGTTGAGTACTAAGAAATGAGAGAAAAGAGAGATAGAGAGAAGAGGGGCAGTGAGAGGAAAAAGAGAGAGAGAGAGAGAGAAAGAGAGAGAGAGAGAGAGAAAGAAAGGGAGACAGAAAGAGAGAGGGAGGGAGGGAGAGAGAGAGAGCAAAAGAGAGAGAGAGAAAGAAAGAGAGAAAATAAAAGGGGAGGAGGAAAATGGGAGTGAGAAAGAGAGAGTGAGAAAGTTAGAGCGCAGTGGAAGAGAGAAACATAAAGAGAGAGGGTGGTAGAATAAGAGAAAGAGGGAGAGAAGGAGAAAGAGAGAGAGAGGGAGGTCTGGTCAGTAAAGACCTACGTGTTTTCTGAACAGCTCCGCGTGTGGCGCCAACGCCGTGGGGTCTGCGTCTCGCACAAACTGCATCACTTCCTCTATAGACCAGGAAGAAGGACTTCTGCCGCCGGGAATTCTGGGAATCTCGCACTCGGCTGCTGCTGCTGCATCTGGACCGGTAGTGGAGCTGGCGGCTGAAAAAAAGAGGAACAGGGAGAACATGTGAATAAAGCTGTAAGAGAAATCTGTTTAATGTCAGTACCATTCCTAATCAATTAGCTGTTTATCTTAAAGCTCAACCAGCACCTACAGCCTGGATCAGCACACACACACACACACACACACACACACACACACACACACACACAGAGCTCTGGTTAAGACTCCTCCAGGGAATGTGGAACCGAGAAAACGTTTGATCTGCAGCAAAACTAATGAGATTATTCTAATACACTCACTCCTGCCTTGCACGAAACCTTTATATTTGTGTGTGTGTGTGTGTGTGTGTGTGTGTGTGTGTGTGTGAGCGTGCGTGTTGGTCTGTCTGTCATGCAGCTCATGCTCCTGAAACGATCGCTCTGTAAATGCTGCCCAGACGCTCGATAGTTACAAATCATGCAAAACGTTGACAAAAAACAAAACGTGGGTGTGGCCGGAGTTAGTGAAGAAAGAAGGCGTGGCCTCAAGCGGTTTGCCCTCGACATTCAATAGTAATAGTGTTGATTTTGGTTTGCATTCGTTGCACCGCTGGAGTGAAGCAATAACACCCACCTTCCACTCGTCTGTGGGTGCGAGTTGGGGGGTTGGAGGCGTGGCGGCGCAAGGGAGGGCAATTGCCATGGTAATACGGACTGCTGGGTTGGGACTGGTATTCGGAGGTGCTTCGGAGGGTCTGTGGGCGGGGCGTCATGGAGTTGGAGGCGGAGTCCATGAAGCGTTGCTCCTTCAATAAACTGTTCTCTTCTGGGGGCAGAGTCTCGGCTATAGACAGACACACACACACACACACACACACACACACACACACACACACACGCACAAATTAATTTTGTTGTATAGTTTATAGTGTACAATTACTGTGATAATAATAGCAGGTGCCTTAGACAATCATTCCACTTCAGAATCTGAAAGGCAATCACACAAAACACAACCACACACAGTACCTTCGGAAGGGTGTGTATCCGTGTGGAGGATCTTTGGAGAAAGAGGGGCGGAGTAAGGCGGAGAGTCCCGTGAGATACGCTTTACTCCTCTGTTTAGTGCTGGAGCCTCTGAAATCTCCTCTTTCACTGCACACGAAAGTAAACACAACCCAGTTAGTGTGTGTGTGTGTGTATATAGGGTGAGGCAGCCAGTAAGCCATACACAGCATACATACCTGACTTACTCCTGTCGTAGCTGCTGTAGGGGCTGAACGGCTGGCTGCTAAACAGGTTATCACACTGCAGGTGGCGACACACTTTCTCCAGGAAGCGCAGAACGAAGGCGCCACTGGACGCTGAGGGCAGCTTCACCATCCGCGTCCCTCCATCCGTCCGAACTAAAAAAGGAGGGAACATTCATGATATTTTCTCTGAGTCAACAGCGTATGATTTGCACTATATTCGGCACAGATATTTGACTGCTGGAACTACATGCAAAAAATCAATACAGATAGTTTTTCCGGGTTGCGTTATACAGACACGAGAGTGGCCTCTAGAGGCGAATCACTGACACCAGGTGCTGTTTATTTTATTCACAGTTTTTTTTTTATTCATTTCGGAAGTTACTGTTTATATTTATTCACAGTGTTACTTTCTGTTTCAGTTTGAATGCGTCTTTAATTTTCCTCAATATTTATTGCAAATATTAACATAATCAAATTGATTTCATTTAGCACATTATTATGATTTATTCCTGTTGTTTTATTTTTGTTAAAAAGGTCAGTACTATTTTACATGAAGTGTTATTTTTGTTTGGGTTTTATCCAGTATCCGTTTTGGTTGATTAATCAGTTATCGGGAAGTACGATCCAACCTAGCTATCGGTATCGGGCGACCTCTACTGGAAATCTCCTGTGTCACAACGATTGAAAGTTTAGAAGCCGAAACATACACAGGAAAAGTGGGTCAGGTTGCAAGATTAAAGATTCTGAAGCCAGAAAAGTGTAAAGCTATCACTATTCCGTATACAGAACATAACCATCGCCTAACAATAGCATAACGCTTCCATTCTAAGATTCTCAAATAGTTAAAAAAAATAAACAGCAAGGACCCTAAATGTCTCTATATATAAAATCTATGCGCAATGGGTCGGATTTATTCACCCACCCAGCACTAAAGAACAATTCAGCAACACTCAAAGTGGGTACGTATCAGGTTCTGCAAAAGGAATGAGGGTTTTTAAAGCCCGGGTACCTCGCACCACCTCTCCTCCGTCTGGCTGACTCTGCAGGCATCCCAGCAGCACTTTGGGCTGATAGGCGCAGTCCAAACACGCCTGCACCGTCTGCTGCAGCACCAGGTTCACCGCCTCGGGTCCGAAGTGATCCGGCAGCCGCTGTACCTGCTTGCGGTCGAGGTGAGGGCCGCAGTTCCCGTGCTTATTCACGTAGATGCAAACTGAGAGATGGAAAGAGAGAAAGAAACACAATATACACGCTTTGTTTACAGCTTGGCGCACCACTACTACTTCCTTTTCTTTTCCTAAAAACGAATGGATTTGATTGGCCGTTTTTTTGTTGCAAAAACTTAGCATAGTAAGAAGTAGTGCCGATTAAAGCCACAGGCTTAGCCTCATAGTCATCTGAGTGTGTGTGTGTGTGTGTGTGTGTGTTGGGGGAGTTGGTTGTGAGCTTGTTGTGTGTTTGGGCTTTACCTGTGGACACGACGGAGGATTGAGAGCTCAGTGGTGACAGGCCGTCCCTGGACACCTGAGAAGACGCCAGTCTGGAGTCTGAGCCTGCTGGTGCTGACATGGAGCTTTGCAAGAATTTGGGTTTCCTCTGACACACACACACACACACACACACACACACACACACACACACACACATTATACACATAAAATGCTGCACTCAGGGAGTTGAATTTTCCAAATGACTGGCGGGCAAACAACATAATACACAAGGTACACATGTGTACCGAATGCAATCCTTTTTACTTGTGGAAAACAGTTTAAATCTAAGTTCTCTCACAAATGCATTAAGAATTAAGTGGTGGACCGCAAGTTTGTTTAGTTCCCTGCATTGCACTACTGTTTTTTTTTTTTTATTAAACATGAAAACGTACACAACAAAGGCAGAGATATAAAAAAAGAACTACTTAATACAATCTTTCCTGTTAATCTGTTAATTTAATTTGTGCCTATTTAATCGATTACTTGACTTAATCAATATAATTAAAAAGTGGTTTATTATTAGATTTATTCAATTTTATTCTATTGTATATATTTTATTTTGATAAAATTATAATTATATATGGATAATTATTTTATATATTATTTAACCCAGCAGGGATTTTTATTCAAAATTGTTTTAAACATGTGTAAACTGTTTATGTTCACCAATGGTAATAATAATGAACTGCGACAATAAAAAAAGTTACACCCCTAATATATACACAGATTGTGAATAAAAGAGAATTCAACAAAAAATAAAAGAATTCCCCGATTCCTGCCAGGCTGCATCTTTTCCCCATCTTAACACTTCATGAAAAGAATCTGGTCTAAGAACGACCATTTTCAGCCCTGGCGCATTAAAACCTGTGCCGTATTGTTAAAACTCACCTTGCTGCCTGGTTTGGGTCCTCTCTTCTTGTGAGGCCGAGGAAGGAGTTGTGGGGCAGAATCGGGCACCGTCGTACTCATCGGATCCCCCGGACTCTGAGAGCCTGACGATGCTGCCAGCGCCTTGAGCAGGGCGATGGTCTCGCTCTTGGGTCGCCGGCCCCTCACGCCCTTCCTCACGGGCAGCTGGGGCAGCGGTGTTGGCAAGCGGTACGAAGACTGCATGGAGCGCCGGGTCTGTTTGGACGGCGAAGAAGTGAAGGAGGTGGAAGTGGACGATGAAGGTGCGGACAGCGGCTTCAGGAGGGTGACTGCAAAGGAAAAGGATGAGCGCCGATTAGAACGTGGCGCTCTGGGCGGGTTACCAACTCGAAAAGGGGAACACGATTGGGTACATCTCCGTGAAACCTTTCCAAATAGACCACAACCATCAGAATGTCTGGCTAGCCGTTATGCAGAATGCAAGCTGAGTAAGCTCGCTCTGTAGCGGAAGGTTCGCGGTTACCACAACATCCTATAATAATTTGCATGTCATACATGATGGGTTTAAGCTGCTGCTTGTTTCATGACATCACTTACCAAGTTCACACGAAACTCTCCCTGATTCAAGTCTGCAGCCTTTAACAGAATTCTGGGTGGTCAACATGACACTGCATGGACAAAAGTTTGTGGTTCTTGAACACCCCTTTCCACTTGTAGCCTCCATTTGCTTGTATAATAACTTCCACTCTTCTGGAAAGATGTTCCACTACATTTTGTGACGATTCATTTATCCACAAGGGTGTAAGTGAAGTAAGGTTTTGATGTAGGTGAGGTGAAGAGGCCTGGGGTGCAGTTTATGCACCAAAAAAAAATCCCAGGTAAAAGCGTCTTAAAATCATGATGTCTGAAGGTGCAAGCAAAATAGAGTGTGACACGAAGCTGTCTATTAGTGGTGTTAGTACAAAAAAATTATACGGGATAAATTGCTGGAACTATCGACTATCGTCAAAAATTCACACCGATAGTTTTTCCGGGTTGCGTTATAAATACAGGAGAGCGACCTCTAGAGGCAGACTGTTTTTATTTATTTGCAGTGTCGATTTTGGTTTCAGTTTGAATGGATGCCTTTATTTTCCTGAGTTTGTACTAAAAAAAAGAATATATTCATAGTTATTTGAATTGAATTCAATTCATTTGCAGCTTTACAAAGACAAGGTGGTTATAAGGTTGTGTAAACGATCAAACTACTAAAATAAAAAGACATTTTTGGTACACTGTGTGTACATTTCGAATCGATTGTTCTAGTAAAAAAAACTTGAAATAAAAAGAAATGATTAATGGCGCACAGGAAGCTAATGAAGACGAATATCGGACGAAGAGAGGAAGGAAAGAGCGTCGGAGCCGTTTTCTCGGCGCATTTGCTGCACGAATGAAAAACTCAAGACAAATGCATCCTCATGAAGGTCACAATATGCTAAATACACTGCACAGACAAAAGAACACTGACATACGAGTAAAAAGCTGGCTAGTTTTGTGTGTGTTTGTGTGTGGGCATGTACTGAAGCATGTGTGTGTGTGTGTGTGTGTGTGTGTGTGTGTGTGTGTGTGTGCTCTAAATAACTCTCGTATGACTAAATTGGAGGGCAGTATGAGCAAGCAAGATTAAAAAGAAGGGAAAAGCCGGGAACGATCTGCCAAAGTCCCTTCGGTACTGCTGGAGCGACATATGGGAATGATCACCGGTCCGCTGCTTCATTTCTCAATGACCCTATTCCCTTAGGGGCGGGGTGGGGGGTCGGGGGGAGAGGGTTTTTGAGGGGGTCGAAACGGTGCGCCGTGTGGTAAATCTGTGGCCTGGATATGACAGCTGTGTGTGTGTGTGTGTGTGTGTGTGTGTGTGTGTGTGTGTGTGTGTGTGTAATGAAACAAACAAAATTATTTGAAAATGATGAAGGCATGACCAGGACAGAGATAAAAGAAAGGGTTGAAAAAAAGAAGATGAAAACGCACAGTAAAAGAAAGAGAAAGGAATAAATGCTCGGGGGATGGGGGAATTACTTCGGATATAATAAATGAATATGCAAATTAAAATTTTTTTTTTTTTTTAATCAAGCTGGTGAGTGAAATTTCGAACCAAAAAGTGCAACAGAGATTCGAAAAAATAAATTTTATAATTTTTATTTGCGATCAACAATGAAAAAAAATTTGTTTATTTGATATGTTGGAAAAATTCCTGCATGCGCTTTGGAGAACCGGAGATTCTCGGGGACATGTTCATTACACTTTACACAGAATTACAAATGAGTTCCAACCGCATATGACTTTCATTCGATTCGGTGAATTTTTATTTGTAGAGCGCTTTTTTTAACATTTCTTCGGATATAATAAATGAATATGCAAATTAAAATTTTTTTTTTTTTAAATCAAGCTGGTGAGTGAAATTTCGAACCAAAAAGTGCAACAGAGATTCGAAAAAATAAATTTTATAATTTTTATTTGCGATCAACAATGAAAAAAAATTTGTTTATTTGATATGTTGGAAAAATTCCTGCATGCGCTTTGGAGAACCGGAGATTCTCGGGGACATGTTCATTACACTTTACACAGAATTACAAATGAGTTCCAACCGCATATGACTTTCATTCGATTCGGTGAATTTTTATTTGTAGAGCGCTTTTTTTAACATCGTCTCAAAGCAGCTTTAAAGAGAAAGAGGTTATAAAGTTGTATAACAGAATGTATATGTTTAGTGCCTATAAATTTGTCCCATATAATTGTACGTTTATCCCTAATGAGTGAGCCAGTGGCGACTGTGGTGAAGGGAAAACTCGAGGAAGAAAGCTTGAGAGAGATCTGACTCAAAAGGGAACGTCATCCTCATCTGTGCTGAACTGCAAAACTGTTCATGTAAACTGTGGTCCTAAGCCATTGTGAAGGACTGTTTATAATAATTACAGTCCAAAAGCAGGCGGCTTCTCTTTCAATCGCTGATGATGAGATAAGGCTAAAATCATTGTTCTCTTTATCTCGAATTTCCTAACGAGGTCATGACGTGACGTATCGATCTCCTGTTGGTCATGAACCGGGATATGTGGGAAAGGGAAACCTCCTCACGCTGAGCATTTGCACGGATGTGATATCATCGCATCGCATTCTGGGACTAATATTAGCGGCAAAGTCTCGACGACAGAAATGTTTTCTCGTATTAAATCACGCCGTCCTGTGACGTCAGGGCGGGACACGGATGACGGACTTGTCACAGGAGTACAAAGAACCCGTCAACAAGCACAGCACAGCATCAGAACAATTTCTAGAGACCTACTGAACATGTTTCAGAGAAGAGTTTTCCTTTCACTTGGACAAATACAGTTATTTGTGTATACGTATTTTTAGATTGAATTTCTTAAGCAAATAAGGTTAGAAGAAGTCCCCAGAAAAAGAAGCATTACAGTGGAGTGCGCTGGAGAAATATCTCCACGCCCACACACACACACACACACACACACACAAATGCTTGTGCGTGCATGAGCTTCCAGAAAACGGAACAAAAGCTGAGGAGACTCACCGACCGCAGCCGCACGCGCCAAAACAAGAGGTTTAAACTGGAGAGCACGTCGCACGTGACAACAAAGAGGGACGTCGATCCCACCTGGAGGAAACGAGCGAATAGCATGAGTGGAGAAAAAGAGAGCGAGAGAGAGAGAGAGAGAGAGAGAGAGAGAGAGAGCGCAAAAGTGAAAAGTGGAGCCAGCGAGGGAGACAGTGAACGAGAGGGAGAAAGTGTGAGAAAGCAAGCTAGACAGAAAGAGAGAGGGAGTAGGAGAGATAGATAAAAAGATAGAGAAAGGGGAAAGAGAGAGAGAGAGAGAGAGAGAGAGAGAGAGAGAGAGAGAAAGGATAAAGAGAAGGATATATAGAGGGAAAAGAAGATATAAAGAAGTATTGATAGATACAGGGAGAAATGAAGAGATAGAGAGAGAAAGAGAGAGAGAGAGAGAGAGAAAGAGAGAGAGAGTGGGGGGGAGAAAGGATAAAGAAAGGAATAGAGTAAGAAGAAGATAGAGAGGGGTAAAGATAGCGATAGATAGAGAGAAAGAGAGGGAGAAGGCGTGAGTGGTGGAATCTGAGAGAATGATAATGAGGCGTGTGGGTGGTGAGGAGTGGAGGAGGGGAAATCGGCGTGCGACACGTGCGACACGTGCAGGTGCCTGAGGTAAACAGGTCGGATTCTAAATGGTTCAGCTTCTTTATTTAATAAAACGTAAACAAACATAAAACCAAACCAAGCTGAACTTCTTCATTCACTCCAGTAAAGATTCATCTCTCAGGTAACTTCATCACATGACATAACATTCATGTCATTTTTATATTATAACATTGTACAACGTATAATAATTCAGCATAAAATAATGGAATACAAACATTTGTATATGTTAAAAAAAAACTTTTACTGTATTTTACATCAGACCATATAAACCAACAAACAAGTTACAAGTAGCTCTACTCATAAAAAATTGTAATAATATTATTTTACATTATTTTATTATTATGTAATTTCATTTTAGTAATGAACATTAAGAAATACACAATAATTCTATGTACTAAAAATACTGACTTCTTTAGCACTTTAAAGTGTAGTTTTTTTTATAACATTTAATGCAGTTTTGAAAAAATCATTTTATGTTTGCATCAAAATTTATGCTATGAAATTTAAATTAATAAAATAAAATGATTAGTATAGTAAAAATAATAAGTTCTAATGTATAACTAATAAGTTATAATATAAATTATATAATTAAAATGTTTTTCCTCCCTACCTTTAATGTAATACATAATATTAGTGTAATGTTCATAAACAGAAACACTATATATATATATATATATATATGTGCCTGATTTTCCTGAGTTTCATTATCGTTCGATGGAATGATGTGGGATGAACTAAGGAAGAACCTGGTTGCCAATACAGTTCTGAAACTCGCTTGCATTCCAATAATTTCCCAAACAAACATATACATTGCATAGCTTTACCTTCATTTATTAATAAAATCCATATTCTACTAAGTTTTGAAGTTATTTTAGGGGAAATCTTAAAAACATAGCTGACACAAATTTTCTTTTTATTCACTAAAACTCTTACTGCAAATAGAATGAAGTGTATTTTCACTGAGGTACAGGATATCCAGCTGTGTAACGTCTCAAAATTCTATTAAACTGAGCTTTAAATGAATCTCCGGCAGAACTGTCCATGTTTAAAATCACTCACTGGGAAGTAAAAAAAGGGAATTTTTAATACGTTTCAAGGCCTGAGATATTTTTTTTCCCCTCAGCAAAATTCCAGTCAAGGCCAAACAGCCCTCCTGAAAGCTTGGGTTCATCCTCTCGCTCAGTGTCGCAGCAGACCGTAAAACGGTGCTTAATGTGAGTTACAGCTGCAGTGATGTGCTTCAACCCCGACTATACACACACACTTACTGAGGAGACTCACATCCTGTCAAACACACTCTTCCTCCTCTACTTCGTCAGCTTTAGTTCCCCTCCAGCTTTACTTCACTGTTTGATTTACATCAAAAAGCCTATTTGCAGTTCCTCTTTTCCCCTTCCTTTGTGCTTTTTTTGGACACACACACACACACACACACACACACACACACACACACACACACACACACACACATCTCTCTCTATGTTCATAAAAAGCAGCAGGTCACACATCCACATGATAATATTTGAAAACTCTATATAATATTAATAGTAAATATTTCTGAAAATGACACCATTTTGTTTTTCCTTTGAACAGTCTCATCATCTGAGGTAAAAGTCACTTGCATCTATCATCATCATCATCTCTTCACACCACCGACTTTGCTTCATGCTAACACACATTCATTTAATCATCCACATGTTTGTTTGACCATTCAGTTTGTGTCTTTTGGTTTGTCTTTTCATTCTTTGGTTGTTGTTTAGTGTGACCCACAATATGTTTTAACCACGTTTTGTGTTTTAATTGTGGTATATAAACGAATGGGACTGTTTTCTGCACCGTAGCATTGCAAAGAATCAGATCACACATCCACATAATGAAATTGGGAAATTCTGTACAATATTTTACATATTGCTGGAAATGGCGCCATTTTATGTTTATGAAAACAACAACAAAAAACTCTGAAAGCTACAATGCTTCAGGACAAAATTTTAAAGTCATCCACACCAGTCAAGACTCATCATCTGAGGTAAAAATCGCTCGCATCAACATCATCTTTTCACGCCACTAATACTGCTTCATGCTAACACACATTTGTTCGCTTATTCACGTTGGTTCCTAAATTGGCTTAAAAAACATAGGTTTATAGACCTATAATATTTTACAGCTTTGTCCAATAAAACAAAGTAAAAGCTTGGAAATTCCGTATATCACAAATTGGTAAAAATGGCGCCATTTCATGTTTTTAAAGCTACAAGGCTTTATGACAAATAGTTAAAAAGTCATCCACACCAGTCTTGACTTATCATCTGACGTAAAAAAAATTCTAAAACACAAGCCTCATCATCATCATCTCTTCAGGCTACTGACACCGATCATGCTAACACACATTCATTCAGTCATTCACATATTTAGTCGTTTTTATGTCCACTGTCTCAGGAATATGTGAGTCTTTTTAATGTCTGTAGCATTGCAAAGCAGCAGGTCACATATCTATGTGAAATTTGGAAATTCACACCAGTCTAGTCTCATCATCTGAGGTAAAAGGCACTCGCATCTTATAAAACACGAGCCTCATCATCATCATCATCATCATTATTTCCTTAGCCACTGACATTGCTTCATGCTAACACACATTAATTCACTCGCTCACACATTTGTTTCTTCTTCTTCTTCCGGCTTCTCCCATTAGGGGTCGCCACAGCGGATCATCCGTCTCCCATACCCCCCCTGTCCTCTACATCTGTCTTCCCTCCTGGTGGCTCCATCCTCAGCATTCTCCTACTGATATACCCCATGTCCCTCTTCTGCACATGTCCAAACCATCTCAATCTCACCTCCCTCACCTTGTCTCCAAAACGTCCTCCATGCGCTGTCCCTCTAATAAACTCGTTGCTAATCCTGTCCATCGTCGTCGCTCCCAACGCTCCCAAACCTCACCTGTCTACCTCCTGTCTTTTACTCAATGCCACTGTCTCCAAACCAACATTTGTTTTTAAATTGTTTAAATATATTGGTTTATAGACCAATAAAATGATACAGCTATGTCCATTAAAAACGAAGTAGACGGTTTCAGGTCCGCTGTCTCAGCGATGTGAGAGTCTTTTTTAAATCTGTTGCATTGCATTTTACGTCTTTTGTTTTGTCTTGTCGTTCTTTGTTTCGCGTTTTAATTGTAGCATATGTATGTGTTGATACTGTATGTAAATACGAGGAGTGAAATTGTAAACAAATCACATGGCCGCATGGTTATAAGGTAAAAAGCGTATTTATTTACCCGGTAGAACAAGTGTGAGGAATGAAACCTAAGTAAAACCAATTCCACATGGTATTCATGTTTTCATTCATGTGAAACGCCACATTTCAGTCAAAACACTGCCTTTCTGGCTTTTTTTTTTTCTCTCCAAAATTGCACCACAGCAACATCTGGCTGGTTTATTCAGACCGCCTCGGATATACAAACAACTGACCAATTATACGCAGATGCCCAGAAAACTCCATTAAAATATACAACGATCTATAAAAGCAAAGGCTGATGATACACAGAGCGAAACGTTCTCTTGCTGTATTCAGACAAAAAGACAGAAAGAAAAAAAAGAGGTGAAAGAAAGAAAAAAAACGCTCAGCCGAGTAAGCCACGATGACCGCAGCTACGCTAATCCATCATAATAACCTTCTTAGGAAGCTGAGCCTGTATAATTGAATCGTGTTCATTCGCAGTGGAAAGGAGGTACAAATAATAACGCGGCGAACGGAAAAAGCACGACTGACTGACAGCCGAGGAGCCGAGCATGTTCTGGATTTTATTCTTCGCCTCAGCTCAATGGAGCTACTTTTCCAATTAACTTCCATTACGTTACATAATCCCGTCGAACGTTTCATTAAAATCGTTGAATCTGTCACAATCCGCTCTCGAGATTAAGATATGACATCCTTGGGGCATGTTGCCATAGTAACCTCTATCTCACAAAAGTGCATGAGATTGGATGGATTTCAGAACGCAATATAGTAACTTGAGCATATAATAACCTCCACTCTTCTGGGAAGATGTACCACTAGATTTTGATTTGTGCTCATTCAGCCACTAGGGTTAGTAAAGTCCAGGTTCTGATGTAGGTGAGGTGAGGAGCCCTGGGGGTGCAGTCAGTGTTCCCATTCATCATTGCAGGAGATCTTCCACTCCGACTCCTGAGTAGCATACGAGGTGGATTGAAAAAGAGTCCCCTCACACCGCAATACAGCATTTGCAGCGTTCCTGCCACTTCCGGGAAGTGTTCTGGAAGTCTTCTTTTTTCGATTCGTGCCTGATCTCCGCAGGGATCTGGATCTTCATCTTCGGGAAGTGGACAAAGGGCCAAATATGGTGAGTAGGGTGAGTGCAGAAGTGAGATCATGTGGATTGTTCTATGACGATCGTCTTGCACAAGTTTGCACGGTTTCGACATTTTCGGGCGTCGAGCTCGGTCTTCCTGATCTCTTCGTGACTTCCGGTGATCTTCTTCCGCTCTCGAGGCGCGCATGCCGCTCGAAACACCTCGAACGACTCGTTGCATCGTCGCACATCAAACGTATGCCGCGTCAACAGATTTGCCCAGTGTCGTGCAGGATTTCACGTCTGCGCTTCGTTCTAACTTGCTGTCCGTGATAAAATAGCAGCCGTGGTAACGCACGTGGTCAGAAGAACACCAGCCAGCAAGATTAGTCTCGAAATGTTTTGGGACCAACTCGTATCTTCATGGAGCGGGCTTTGAGCACAGGGGAACTGTAATGCTGGAAGAGGTTTGGGTCTCCAAGTTTAGAATATCATGCAACCACATCCAAGCGTATCCTATACAACTGGGTTCTTCTGACATTTTGGTGAGGAA
Organism: Silurus asotus; assembly: GCA_024362625.1. Taxonomy (NCBI): domain Eukaryota; kingdom Metazoa; phylum Chordata; class Actinopteri; order Siluriformes; family Siluridae; genus Silurus; species Silurus asotus. Next base: position 5,793,228 of record MU579904.1, read on the forward strand.
CCACATACGGATGAAAAAGACAGGTGTCCCAATACCTTTCTCCAAATAGTGTATTATAAATCTAACATTCCAAACATTCCATTAATAAAAACAATCCAGTCCAAACAGGGCTATTCCCTCGAGTCTTTTTCTACGCTGATGTGTCTTTATGCTCTGCTCAAATTTGGATGTTTATGCTGCAAACCGTATATGAAGAATTGTGTTGGAAAAATAATGGCACCCTACATGTAATGAAACTGAATCAGTGGCTCACGAACAGGTTTCAGAATGGCGCATTATTTCATTGGCAAAGAAATCGTTAAAAAAGGCGAATGATAAACGTACTCACGGGTTGTGCGTTTGCTGTCGGCTTGAATATAGCTGGAACTTCCTTCCCCTAGTCCTTATCCTGCCCTGCATTGTGCTTTATGGTAATCACTGTATAATGGCTGCTATTGTTATTGATTTGAATGAAGTCGTGCTGCCTCCTAGTGGTTATTTATGAGCTTTGCTGGGAGGGTACGTGTGATAAAAATGTATTTTTTTAGGTGTATTTCAGACCTTTACTTTATTCAGCTGAGATTTGAACACGACCTTCAGAGCCAACGCCAAATGCCTTAAACGCCAAGATACCACCTTTCGAACCCGTCTCCTTTCATACACCATTTCTAGCAGTAGCATCGATATTAACTTTATAAAATGGCACGGATTTTCCGTGCATGTTCTCAGAGCATTAAGGTTTTTTTTCCTAGAGATTTAAAATAAAAACAAATTGTGTGTTTTTGTATAAACTGTACAGGAAAGAAAACGCAAAAATTATATTGAACCGTTTGGGCCGACTTTTCCTCGTGAGTTTTCCTTGAAAAGTCCGTCTCCGCAGTGTCCCTCCGCAGTGTATCTGCGACCAAATCGATTTCTTCTCCTCGGGTATATTTGAGCTTGAGAAGTTTGCTAGATCCTGTTTGCGCACTCTGACCGTCCAATCAGAGGACGTGAAAATGCTGACGTGATCGGACGCCTTCTAGAGGGTCTCGGATTAAGCAACTCGCAAGCTGATTGGTTAAACCAACAACCTTAAGCAACATGGATTGTGTCCTACAGGACACCTGTAGTTTTCACTATGGAGGGTAAAGGCACAGATTCCTTTGACCCCGATGACATGTGACGTGACGGCTGAAATCTGATTGGACAGAAACTCCTGAGCAGCTAAAAGAAATGCTATGAAATGAAGACTGGGAATAAATCAATACATATTCATGGACAAAAAATATAATAAAACCTAAGTGATTGATTCCGATACTGTTTTTTTGACCTTTCAAACCCTTTTTTGAGGTATTATTTATCTGATTATATTTTATATATATATTTTTTTCTTCTATTATTTACAGTTGAATTCTCAAATTCGATCAGATCATTGCTATAATATTTTTTATTATTGCTTCATTTCAAATTAAAGGTTTATATTAATGTTAATTGTTCCAACGCATTAGCGTTTCCATAGCAACGACTCATTCACAGGAAATTTGATAGTCCTGACAGGATTCTACCTTTTTTTTTTTTTTTCTATGTGTTTCCCTGTTTTCCCCACAAGATGTCACCATCGTGCCCCTGTGTCCTTAATTACATACCTATTGTTTCCACCTGTGTCCCGTTAGCACCAGGTGCTAATTTTTCCCCTTTTGCTTCAGGCTTAACAGCTAAATTTGTGCTCTCCATTTCCTTGGTCCATATTTGGGTTCTCCTGCATTTTCTTGTGTTTCTCAGGGTAAGTCCTTGTTTCTGAATGAATTTTTTTTGTCTTGCTTTGTCTGTGCCTTTTCCCTTTCAAGTTCTGGGCTTTCTTTTGCTCTGATTTTGGGGTGTTTGGACATTTAAAACTCGGTCTGTCTCGGCATTTGGGTTCACAAACGCGCCTGTGATGAACTTCTAGAGCGCCTGGGTCTCACCAGGTAAACCCTGGTTTGAGCCCTGGTTCCGACAATAACGTTAGAACTTCCACAGCATTGCCCGTAACGAACGTTTTATTATAAAGAAATGAAGGAGGGATTTAAAAATAAAATCAGGGTCGTAGAAGATTTGCCTCAAGCCACATCACACCACCTGGATTTGTGATAGTAAAGTGGTAGCTCAACGGTTAAGGTTCTGGGTTACAGATCGAAAAATGGAGATTTCAGGCAAAATATTGTCAGGGTGCAACTCTTGGCCCTTAAACAAGGCCCTTGCACTGTACCATGGCTTCCTACCCTCCTCCCAATGAATCTGAAATACTGTACTGAGATTCCTGGTATAAACAGTCTGGCAGAGTTCAATCCCCCCACCACTACCTCCGTTACATCGCAACATGCTGATGGTAATAAACAGATTTTGGACTCACTGCTGTTCCCAGGCGGCTGAAGGCTGTGTTTGGTCACCCCACACCAGCCCACGGGAAAGATGTCTCTGGAATCGTATCGGCACCAGTAATCGAACGCTCCCCTCCAGCCGTCGAACATCACGAACACCTCTTCGCCTCTGACCTCGCCGATGGTGGCGGGGCAGATGAGATAAGGGTTCTTCTTGTCCACCGCTTCGAGCTTCATGCCTGGTTTGAAACTGTTTTGCGAGGGCCTCTGAGGTTCCTGAGCAAAAGATCCGCACAGAAACGCACCATTATACATTGATTAAATAGCAGTTGGTTCCATAAAATAATAATTATCGAATTATCCATGAACACGCATGTAAGTCGTTTTTTTCAGTCACACCTGATATTTAGATATTTCTGAAGAACGCGGTACCTTTTTGAACGCGGATGCTGGAGCCATTTCTGCCCCGTTCAGAGTCCTCAATAAAAACATGGGCCACGAGGAGGCGTTCATCCTGAACCCTGGAAAACAATAAAGAAATGCGGAATTAAACGAGGTATATATGCGTTCTAAATGAAGAGGCGTGAACAGAGCGGTTGTTGTACCCAGAGGGGGCTGCAGCATGTCTCCATTCTTCTCGCACGTCCCTATTGGCTGGATGTCCGAGGAATCGACCAGTCTCCAGAAGTCGTTGGTGTTGTCGCTGCCGTCCAGGCGTAGGCGGAGCCTGATGCCCGTTATGCCCATCACTGTGGCGATGCAGACGGAGGTGGAGTTACGGGGGTCCCGAGCCTCCAGCTTCATCCCGGGCTTGAAGTCATTTGATGGAGGGATCCGAGACTACAAAAGATTTGTAATGTACGATTTAAATTGTATACACTATTGTTGTCATAGTGATGCAAGCAATGTGTCTTGTTGGGTCTTACTGTTGGGTCACAATACAGTGTTTTCATTCAAATTCCTGCATGCTTCCAAAGAAATTCCGGTTCATTCTGAATGCTTTGGAAGACATTCTATCCAATCCAAGCATGATTCTGAAGTTTTTTTCAATCTCACATCCTGCATACAAACTCCCCTCCAATTCTGAACTCTCCTGACGATATTCAGGAAAAAATCCAGAAAGCATCTCATGAACTAAATGAATTGTGTTCAACCACCCACAGAATTCCGACCAAGATCTTCCAGTCCCACCGCTAAAAGTTGTACAGAAACCTCTGCGCTGCGCTCCATTCAAATGATTTGTTTAAGTAAAACAGTTTAGGGTGGAAAAAAATATATGACCCAGATGGTCTGCTGTGTGTGTGTGTGTGTGTGTGTGTGTGTGTGTGTGTGTGTGTGTGTGTGTGTGTGTGTGGGATTATTTTTTCACCTGTCTGAAGCAGCTGGGAGAGGCAGGTGTGGACGACGTCTCCTTTAGATAATCTTCCCATAAGAATGACTCGGGGGCTACACAGCAAACACACACACACACACACACACACACACACACACACACACGTGCAAAATCTGAATTCACAACTTTGTTTGCTGACAAGTTTACACTAGAGGGCGCTCTTTTAAATCTTTTTTATTTATTTTTTTTATACACTATAAATTAAAAAACATACATAATCAATGACTCGACGTATCTAAACTCCACTGGTCCTTGCATTTTGTTTTTAATCTAAAAGCAGCTACAACATATTCAGATATTTCATTTAAATGCATGCCATGAGCTTGTATTTAGATTTCAGTCCCTATTATCCGCTCCTGTTCCGTCATTGGTGTGTTACTGTACCGTGTTCACCTGTACAATGTTTCCCAAATGAGTTAAAAAAAAAAAAGTACTGAATCATGAAAAATGCTAAATAAAATAAAAATAAATATATTAATTATATGAACAAATAAATATAATAATGCGCTCTCCGTGCAGCACACAATCTCGCATTTGGAAAAAAAATGTGACATTGATTCAGAGGTTGGCATCAAAATGACTGAAGACCTTTTCCGCCACACTTGCAATGAACGCAACCCGGAAAAACTATCCGTATTGATTTTTATTGGTGCCGATTCATCAGGAAAATCGAGGAATTGTTTGACCTCTAACTCCCAGTGCTTTGTTTCCTGATTCTTTGTTACCAAGTTCGCTCGTCTTTCAACCACGGTCCTTTAGATTCATCCTAACAAACAATGATGTGATTAAATCCTAAAAAAGGAATATGGTGTGAGTAAGGACTAAGCTTTTTAACTTTTCAGAATGCGAAGTACAGGGATGCAAGCGTTTACAAATGTTTCGGGTTTGGCAAGAAATTTTTGGAAAACGTTTGCCAATGTTTAACGGGAGAGCAGTTGCCTGCAGCTCCTTACTTGATTTATGGCTCTCTTGCTAATGGATTTAGTTTGAGAACATAAAGGGAGGAATAAATAAAACACAAATTATTTTCTTTTTCGGTTGCGAAATAATTTTTCTTCCTGGTCGAAATTGTTAAGCAAAGTGCGGAAAAACCCCCAGGAAAAAACACCGCAACATTACAATACATGTTACCATTATAAAGAGAGATCTTCCAACCTGCTCCAGGAGGCAGGTGAACTATAAAAGACTTACAATCAAGCTGCAGGTGTATGAGGTGGATTTTAAATCGCTCTCTTACCTCTCTCAACATGACTAGTAATGAATAGTTGAGATGCGTCATCTTTACCAGGTGCAGCTCCTGTGCTGACAGGAGGACTCCTGCCTGCCTTCTCCTTCTTACTCTCCTTCTGATCTGGAGGACCAAAAAATAAAAGCCTTAAACACACAACTGATGGTGATAAGTGGTTGAGTAAATTTGAAGGTAAAAACTTTTGTACTTTTACACAAGTGAAAGTTTAAAGGGACACTTTTACTGGTGTAACGTTTCCTGGTGGTTCTGCACTACAAGCCCCTCTTCCATCCACTTGCTGTACTTACACTTGATCTTATTTAAGAACAAAGCAACATCTCAAATGCAACCATTTTTAACTTTTTTTTTTATTCATTTGGAGTATTTCGTTCGTTTTGCCTTCATTTTCAGTCGGTGAAAGTATATTTTCGGAGTCGCCAAACTAAACTAAAACCCAGAACTGTTTAAACACCGGCTTGTGTATTCAGGTCGGGAAAGTTTCACGGAAATCGCTTTGTCCAGATTGAATCTACGAGGTGTGTGAAGTGATGCTGATGGCCTGATGTGTTTAAATGTCAGTGTGTCCCAGGATTGTGGTTTCACCTTTCAGGGCTGTCCTTCCCATGCTGTTCATTGGCTACCGGAGCTCCACAACACTGCTACACCGTTACAAAACACACACACACACACACACACACACTTGGGCTCCTGACCTGTAAGACAGAGAGAGAGAGAGAGAGAGAGAGAGAGAATGAGATTGATCAGGTGACAGAAAAAGTAGTTCCACACTGACAGCCGTCAGCTTCCTGTTTTTAATCTGGTACAGGAACGTGACGAGCGCAGACGCCTCTCGCTGCGGTGACAGCGCGCTAATGCAAAACACATGAGCGAGCGCCTGGTTCGATTCCGCACGAGATGCCGAGGCCTGGAGAATTTGCCTGAGAGCCCCGTGAACGCCTGCGGTTTTATCGTTGGGAACATCAGAGACGCTCGGACGAATCCGTGGTCTGTTAAGGTGCTCGTTTCCAGCGTGTGCACTTGAGCCATTATAACTTATGGAGAAATATTTACAAGTTTCCTTTAAAAAAAAACCAATGTAAGTCAATGGCAAGGGACGGCTCGATGCCTACAATCCCTGTTTGAGCTCTGTTTTCTAATAGAACTACTACAACATGGAACTAACCAGTCGTGTGAAATACAATCGATTATTTGCATGATTTTTGTAAGAATGGATAAAAAAAAACCTCACATAACGCAAAAAAAAAAGAAGAGAGACAACACCAACGCTACGGACAGAGTTCATAGTTGAAAGGAATATTTACACCACAGGGTGTAACAACATGGGCTAATAAGGGCTAACAAGCAACAGGTGAGAGTGAAACAAAAACCACCGTGGATACGGGGGAAGGAAAATCAGGAAGTACTGAACATATTAGGAATGTACAAGGAGGAAAAACGAGGGGGAGAAATTCGAAACGAGCCTAAATCGAGATGCATTTGCCTCATCCTTAGTATCAGCCTGGTCAGGGTGGTGCTCATTACCGTTTTACTGATTTTAATGAATAAATTCTGGATAAAATTCCATATCGGTGGCGGGACGATCCCAGGAAAAAGATCAAATATAACTGACAGCAAAGATTGGATTAAAAAAAGAAAAATAAATATTCACATATAAATAGATTTCTTTATTATATTTATAATATATGTGCTTTAAATAAGAAAATCTGCTCCAATGTTCTATTCCTGTCTATAGGCAAAGATTGTGGCGATACGATACGTATCACGATACTGCGGTTGCGATACGATATGTTGCGATACCGTAAGCGAGGCGATGTATTGGGGCGGTTCTTATTTTAAAAATAGGATACGATTTTAGGTAATCTGTCATTAAGAACGCAGCACCATATGCAAACTTTGGCAAAATTAGTATCATTGTACCCAACATGGTAATTCAATTATTTTGCACATGTTTAAAAAAAACATATAGTCGTTAAAGAGACCTAATATGAAGTGGGATTGAGGATTGATAATGATTTATTGTATAATATTTTTAGTATTACCATTAACTAGTAGCATGATCTGAGCTCTAACTATTGTTTTACACATAAAAGCTAAAAAAAGAGGATGAAAGAATATTCTTTTTTTACAGCAGCGACCAGAAAACAGGTGGATAATAATGCTAATAGTGGTATGCACTTATGCTAGTACTTCCTGTCACTGTTTAAGTTTAGAGATAAGAAGACTGCCACCTATCTAGCGTTTGGGATATAACCTCACAACGATTCTTGTATGAATTGTTTTTAAATATCGATTTTTGAGAATCAATACAGTATCGCCAAACAAAATATCGCGATACTCACATGAAACGATTTTTTCTGACCACTCTTGCTTATTAGTTTGTCGTGAGTGCCGACTTCCTCTCACAGACAGTTTGTGTTTCTGTTTAGATTTTGAAATCGCTGAATAACAGAAATTCTCGATTAACGTTTCACTTTTCCGTGAGACCTTTCAAACAACGGTGGACGATCGCATCCGCTTTGAATCCTCTGTTAACCAAACGACTTTTTAATTCCAGCTTACTGTGAGCCAATATTCAATTTGAATAAGTAAAGTGTTGAGGGGAAAAAAATTTAAAATGTGGAATTTCCCAGTTGGAATGAACAGAACACTATTAAGAACTTGAATGATGTAGCTGAGGTTGAGGAACTGTAGCAGGAATTCGGTTATTTTCACTTCAGTTTTTTTTTCTTCCAGCATTTCCAGGGACATAGTGGTATAATTTGTGGTTAATATAAAAAAAAACAACCCACATCTGTTTAAATCATGGCCACTTCGGGTTTAAAAGGGAAGACGGATAGGGATATTTGTATAGCGGCTGATGCAGGGTCGATGCTGGCTCCTTTTTTTTTTTCCCCTCTTAATGCTGATGATTGATGATGCTGTCAGGGTAAACGTACATTGTGTCAGCATAACGCCTGAGAAATATATAGGAAACAGCAGGTTCGCTCGCTATTCACACACTAACAGCTATTAAGCCCATATTAAGCTCCAAGGGTACTGGTTTACACATATCTGGAAACCTGCAAGTGTTCTTCAAGGAGAACCCTTTAGACGATTCAAACGAAACCGTACACAGAAGGAACGGCGTGCTGTAGAATTTCTGTTAATATTCAGACGTTCCCTCAGTTTGACACTTGAATTCTTAGCAGGAGACTCCTTCAACTTACGCAGAACAAACATCTCACAGACACCGTCTTCCTCCGTTTCACTGCCGTTAGAAACGATATCAAAACGATAACCAAGTTTACGGCCGAGCTTGACATTTAAGGATCATTAATATATATATATATATATATATAATTTTTTTTTTTTTTTTTTTTTTTTTTCTCCCCCCACCCCCAATGCCCCAAAATTTTTTAG